>JAPQWV010001100.1:0-124751 GCA_027422505.1 Craterostigma plantagineum
AATAATAATTTATTTATAAATCCTATATTTTAAAAAATAATATAATATTTATTTTTCAGGCAGGCTTGCCCGCGGCCCGCGCGGGCATGCCTGCTCAGGGCGGGCCTAAAAAATTACAGCCCGGGCCGCGGGCCCGTTTGACAGCTCTAGCCAGGTCTAGCCCTTCTCTTCGTCTGTGCGTGGCTTTATATAGTAAGGCATGTATTAAACCGACTTAATGCAATTTCCTTAGATATCTCCTTTTCATTTTGATTTAAAAATCAAATCTTCCTTTAGCTCTCCACGTAATAGTTTACTTCCTTGTACAGCAACTCCCAAGGAATTAGAAAGTCTGGTAAAATTGCAGATTCGCCCCACACTTTCGAAAATTACAAAATGGTCCAAAGTGCCTGGTTTTAGCGGTTCACTTCGAATCTTCCCGATTTGGTCTAGTTTGCTCCAAAATCTGTCGAACAAGATACACGTGCATAAACTTAGAATATTCGATGATAATTCGATGAATAACGATCAATTACATACTTATACGGGTGCAAAAATAGCGTAAAATCGTAACTTATCACATGAGATGTATGAGTAGTGATGGCAACAGGACGGGGCGGGGGCGGGGATCTAACCCCCATCCCCGTCCCCGCGTTCCCGGGGAATCCCGTCCCCGTCCCCGCGAAGTAAACTGGGGAAGATTGTCCCATCCCCAACCCCGCGGGATCCCCGGCCCCGCGACAGCATTTTTTTTAAATAAAGGCAGCACAATCGAAGCCTCAATTCAATCCTCACAGTGCATAAGCTAAAATCAACCCACAAAATTGAGACCATCGAAGCCTCAATTCAAAGCTCATGTTTAACCATGGAAGGAAGTGTTAGTTGCCAAACTGTTTCTTGTTTCTTCTCTCTCAACTCTACAGAGAAGGCGATTGCAAAGAACAACAGCAGCACTCTCACTGAACGATGACCCTCGACAGATTTTTGAAACTCTGGGCAAAGTTGGTTCGTCGTGCGTTGGGGTTCGCAGACAGATTTTTGCAGGTGCCGATTTTGTAAAATGGAGTGGAAGACAGAGAGGGATGGGAAGGGAAGACAACGTTTGGAATTTAGGGTTGGATCTGAAATAGATTATATAACTTTTAATATATTCTGTTTTGAACTAAGGGTATTTTAGTAATATACACTACCGGATCCCCGCGAGGAACGGGGCGGGGAGTATATTCCCTGTCCCCGCCCCGACCCCGCCAACGGGGCAGAATCTTGCCCCGTCCCCGCCCGCGGGGATAAAAAACCGGGAATTCCCGCCCCGTTCGGGGCGGATCTCCGCGGGGACGGGGAATCCCCGCCCCACTACCAACCCCTAGGTATGAGGATTTCGAAATGGCATTTGTAATTATATCTTTGGTCTATTAGTTTTATGTTTTGCGGTGCCAACAACTAAATTTACAATAAAACCAACTAAAACCTAAACTTACAACTTACGTACATGCATATAACGTACATATATATATCTATATATATATATATATATATAGAGAGAGAGAGAGAGAGAGAGAGAGAGAGAGAGAGAGATTTTCTATGGTGCCCACCTATTGTGAGCAACCACCGTGAGCACCGACAGCAAATCTCTCGCTTTTTGTGTTTTTTTTCAATGTCTTGCAATGCCATTACATCCGTTGACACTCTCAGATCAGTTGTCACCTAAATCGCCCTCTTCAATAACGTTGCTTTATAAGAAAACTCATCATTATTATTCATGCGTCGACGATATACGTAAATTGTGAATTTTAAGATGCGTTGGATACATTCTCTCTCCTCATTTGGACCTATCTTTGCATTTGGAGCAGTTAGCATGCGAATGATTTGTTAATTGCATGAAGCCCTTTATTTTTTCTCTCTCTGATATTACCATGTGTTTTGTCTCAAGAAAATAGACAAAAGGCCAGCAGGTCACCTTCTCCGCACAAGCTTTACATAAAGCCCTTCTCACAACAATGACGTCTTATTTGTCAAGATCCGCTTCTCTCTCTCCCTCTCGATTAATCGATGCCTTTTATATGTATCATAATATTTTATTATTCATTATTTTTTGTGATTAAATCTAAAATAATTTAGTCTAATTTGTAAAGTTATAACATATATGGGTAATATTGAAGTTTGTAACAATTGGTGTGGAGGTAAATATTGCAAATAGTCTTTAAGTTTGAGAATGAGTTGAACGGTTGGAGAAGAATTACTGCATTTTGATTATGAGAATGCGTTTGAGTTTGAGAATGCGTTCGTCGGGTGGAGATGGTCTTAACCTTGAAGGATTGTTAACATCACAAAATAAAACGTTATAGATGATAACGAAAAAATTTGCTATATATTATAAACAAATTATGATTCATCAATAATGAATCATCAAAATTAAATCATGATTCATCACAATGAATCATCAAAATTGTTATGATTAAATGTGGATGTTTTTGGAATATTAATGACTCATGAATTATGATAAGATGAGGTGTATAAAAATATATTGTATTTTTGTGAGTTGTATAGATGATTAAATTGTATTTTAGTGTATGATTTTAGTATAAATAGGTGTTTTAAGTTGCATGTAAGATCATCAATATAGAAAATATATTATCTCCCTTTAAAATCTCTCCTTATATTATAATCATAACATATATAAAATAATCTTAATAAATCATAATAAATATTTATAACACGTTATCAGCACGATCACGCTCCACCGTCAAGATCAACCTCCGCCGTAGAAATCAACTTCAACCGTCGAATCGACGTCTTTCGAAGTTCTTCAATTTGGTCGAGGTACCGTAATTTTATACTAATCATTGGTTTAATTGTGGTATACGACTTTCTATTTTTATTAAGGTGATGAGATCCAGAATAGTTAAAAAAAAAAAAAAAAAAATATAAAAATAATAATTTTACTTATATTCTTGAATAGATTTCATTATATTATAATTTTATCTATTAACTTATTTGATTTTAACATTTTATAGAATCATGTCGTTGCTCTATCTGATGCTTGAAGAATATTTGTTTATATGTATTATTATTACTGGGCACTTATTGGGATGCGTGGTAATGTTTATTTGGATGTTGATAGAGTTTTTCATACGATTTTTTCAAAAGAAGATACTGAAGAAGAAACTATCAAGGATATCAAAGAAGAGTAGTTATGAATCTCTTTAATATTTTGTTGTGTTTTTTTTTTATTGTTTATATGTTATAGTAATATGACGAACTTGGCAAGCCTCGAATTTGTTGCACTGGATATCAACGGCAATAACTATTTATCTTGGGCACTAGATGCCGAAATTCACCTGAAAGCCAAAGGTTTAGGTGACACCATTATCGAAACCACAACAAATCAGGATGAAGGCGCAACCGGCGCCAGTGACACAACCATATCCACCACTCCTCAGGATAAGGCAAAAGCCTTGATATTCCTTCGCCACCACATTCATGAAAGTCTGAAAACTGAATACTTAAGTGAGAAGGATCCGGCTGAGCTGTGGAAAAGTTTGAAAGAACGATACGACCACCTGACAACTGTTATCCTGCCGAGAGCAAGGTACGAGTGGATAAATTTACGACTGCAGGATTTTAAATCGGTGAATGAATATAACTCTGCAGTTCATAGAATTACTTCTACATTGAAATTTTGTGGAGAAGCAATCACCGATGATGATAAGCTCGAAAAAAACATTCACCACTTTCCATCCGTCGAATGTAGTATTACAGCAACAATATCGTGAACGGCAATTCAAAAGGTATGCAGAACTAATATCTGTTTATTGTGGCTGAGCAAAATAACGAATTGTTGATGAAAAACCACGAATCCCGACCAACCGGTGCGGCTGCGCTCCCTGAAGCGAATGCGGTCAGGCGGAATAATAATGATAATAATCGAGGTAATGGTCGTGGACGTGGACGTGGCGGATATCGCGGCCGCGGACGAGGCCGTGGTCAAGGCCGAGGTCGTGGCCAAGGATATTATGGTGGTGATTATCAGTACTTCCGTGGTGGTTATCATAACAATCGTGGTGGTTATCATAACAATCGTGGTGGTTATTAAAGTCTTCCCCAGAAGAGGAAAAGCTATGATAATAAGGATGAGAAGAGGCAAAACGATAAGGATAATGATGAGCGATGCTATCGTTGCGGTGGTTTGGGCCATTGGTCGAAAACTTGTCGCACGCCCAAACATCTGGTTGAATTATATCAAAAGGACAAAGGAAAGAAAATTGAAACAAATCTTGTTCAGGGTGATCTCGCCTCTACTTCTGGTGTCAATGATGAAGTACTCATTTCGAGGCCGCGGATTTTCAATAAGCTTGATGTGATTCCCTTATGTGTTATTATCATATGTTTAATTATGTGTGTGTATTATGCTTGTATTATATGCATCGTTGTGTTAAGTTATTGTATGTTTACATGCTTTGTGTTAAGTTATTATGTGCTTATTTAAGGACATTCATACAATGGATACGAGCATGTGCAATGGAGAATTATGTCTCGCAGACTGCGCAACGACTCATACGATTCTGAGAAATAAGAAATATTTGATCATCTTGAAATGAAAGGAGAAAGTTGTCATTACTATCTCGGGCAGTACAAATATAATTGAAGGCTCCGGAAGAGCTAGCATTTTACTACCAAAAGGGACAAGGCTAATAATCGAAAATGCCTTATATTCTCCTAAGTCTCAAAGAAATTTACTAAGCTTTAAAGCTATTCGAAATAATGGATATCATGTTGAGACTCAGAGAAAAGGGAGACGTCGAATACTTGCACATGACAAAGTGATTTCAAATGATAAAAGAATCGTGGAAATATTACCTTCTTTTGACTCTGGGTTATATTATGCATATCTAAGAACAATTGAGTCGTATGCTATCGTAAATCAGAAATTTACTGAAGACAGTACATTTAATGTTTGGCATGACCGGTTGGGCCATCCCGTTTGAAAATTCACGTGGACATTCGATAAAGAACCAAAGGATTCTTCAATCTAATGAATTATCTTGTGCTGCTTGCTCTAAAGGGAAGTTAATGTTCGGCCATCACCAATGAAAGTAAAGAATGAATCTATTGTATTTTTGGAACGTATACATGGTGATATTTGTGGGTCGATACACCCATCATGTGGACCATTTAAATATTTTATGGTATTAATTGATGCATCGAGTAGATGGTCCCACGTATGTTTATCATCTACAAGGAATATGGCATTTGCGAGGTTGCTTGCTCAGTTAGTTCGATTAAGAGCACATTTCCGGATTATCCGATAAAGAAAATACGCCTTGACAATGCTGGCGAATTTACTTCCAAGGCATTTAATGATTATTGTATGTCTATCGGTATTGATGTTGAGCATCCTGTGCCACATGTTCATACGCAAAACGGTCTTGCAGAATCGTTGATTAAACGTCTGCAATTAATTGCAAGACCATTATTGATGAAGTCGAAGCTTCCCTCGTCTTGTTGGGGACATGCTATATTACATGCAGCGGCACTAATTCGCATCAGGCCAACAAGTTATCATGATATCTCCCCGTTACAAATGGTTTATGGTCAGGAACCAGATATTCCCATCTAAGAATTTTTTGGATGTGCGGTATATGTTCCAATTGCGCCACCACAACGCACAAAGATGGGACCTCAAAGGAGGTTGGGAATATATGTCGGATTTGAATCTCCATCTATTATAAGATATTTGGAACCGCTAACTGGAGATTTATTCACGGCTAGATTTGCCGACTGTCACTTCGATGAAACAAATTTTCCGACATTAGGGGGAGAAAAGAAACAGCTGGGAAGAAATATTAGTTGGAATGAATTATCGCTAAATCATTATGATCCTCGAATGAAAGAATGTGAACTGGAAGTTCAGAAGATAATTCATTTACAAAACTTAGCGAATCAATTGCCAGACAGCTTTACTGACCCAAAGAGAGTGACTAAGTCACGTATTCCGGCTGTTAATGCTCCTGCAGAATTGATGTTTCTACAGAACAAACACGAGATATTGGGCCTAAATCACAACTGAGCGTGGTAGGCCATTCAGTTCCAAAGATAAAAATTCTCGGAAGAGAAAAGGAGCAAATAATAAGAATGGTCCAATCGAGGACTTATCTACTAAAGAAGAGTCGATGGGCATAAATGACGATACAAATGAAACTCAGGTACCTGAAGATATTGAAAATAATGAAGAGATCTCCATCAGTTATGCCCAGAACAGAATTAGATGGAACCGAGATAAAGTCAATGTTGACGATAAATTCTCATTTAACGTAGCGCTACTTGAAATGAATGAGATGAATGAAAATGAGGATCATGAACCAAGGTCTGTAAACGAATGCCAGACTACGAAAAGATTGGCCAAAATGGAAAGATGCAATCGAGGAAGAACTAAAATCACTTGAGAAACGAAAAGTTTTTGGACCTGTAGTCCGCATACCAGAAAGTGTAAAGCCGGTTGGATTTAGATGGGTTTTTATTAGAAAGAGAAATGAAAATGGAGAAATTGTAAGATATAAAGCACGGCTAGTTGCACAAGTTTCTCGCAGAGACCTGGTATTGATTATGAGGATACGTATTCTCCTGTGGTGGACGCAACTACTTTTCGTTATATAATTAGTCTGGCAGTACGTGAAGGACTCGATATGCGTCTAATGGATGTCGTCACTGCTTATCTATATGGCTCACTTGACAGTGACATTTATATGAAGCTTCCGGAAGGATTTCAGCTGCCTGAAAATTCAGGGCCGCGAGATGAGTACTCAATTAAGCTAAATAAGTCGCTTTATGGATTGAAGCAATCCGGGCGTATGTGGTATAATCGCCTAAGTGAATATTTATTGAAAGAGGGCTATACAAATGATCAAATTTGCCTTGTATATTATGAGGAGATGTGAAAACGAATTCGTCACTATAGCAGTATATGTCGACGACATCAATATAGTTGGAACTCCTGAAGTGTTGTCGAAAGCGGTTAATTGATTGAAAAAGGAGTTCGAAATGAAAGATCTCGGTAAAACAAAATATTGTCTCTGACTGCAAATTGAATATTATGGGATATTTGTACATCAAGAAACTTATACGAAAAAGGTGTTGAAAAGGTTTTACATGGACAAAGCTCATCCACTGGATACTCCCATGATCGTTCGTTCATTAGACGTGAATAAAGATCCGTTCAGACCACGTGAAAATGATGAAGAGATACTCGGTCCTGAAGTACCATATCTTAGTGCTATTGGAGCGCTAATGTATCTTATAAGTCATACACGACCTGATATAGCGTTTGCAGTAAATTTATTAGCAAGATACAGTTCTTCGCCGACTCGTAGACATTGGAACGGAGTTAAACGAATATTTCGATACCTTCAAGGAACAACTGATATGGGACTGTTCTTCTCTAATGAGTTGAAAACAGATTTAATTGGGTATGCAGATGCTGGTTTCTTATTCGATCCACATAATGCACGATCGCAAACGGGTTACTTATTTACGTATGGTGGAACTGCTATTTCATGGCGATCAGTTAAACAGAGTTTAATTGCCACTTCATCTAATCAAGCTGAAATACTAGCGATCATGAAGCTAGCAGAGAATGTGTCTGGTTGCGATCGATTATTCAGCATATGCAACAAACTTGTGGATTATTATCGGAAAAATTACTTCCAACGACATTATATGAAGATAATGCAGCATGCATTGGCCAATTAAAGGATGGATATATCAAAGGTGATAGAACAAAACATATATCACCAAAAATTTTCTTTACACATGAGTTGGAGAAAAGTGGTGATATTGTAGTACAACAAGTGCGATCAAATAAAAATCTTGCAGATTTGTTCACAAAAGCACTTCCCCAAATAATTTTCAGAAGGTTAGTATATGAAATTGGCATTAGAAGACTTGGAGATTTAAAATGATGTCATCATCAGGGGGAGTAAATATGTGTTGCACTCTTTTTTCCTTAACTGTGGTTTTTCCCATGTGGTTTTCCCAGTAAGGTTTTAATGAGGCAACAAGCTAAAACATATTCTTTGAAAAACATCCAAGGGGGAGTATTATAAACAAATTATGATTCATCAATAATGAATCATCAAAATTAAATCATGATTCATCACAATGAATCATCAAAATTGTATGATTAAATGTGGATGTTTTTGGAATATTAATGACTCATGAATTATGATAAGATGAGGTGTATAAAAATATATTGTATTTTTGTATGAGTTGTATAGATGATTAAATTGTATTTAGTGTATGATTTTAGCATAAATAGGTGTTTTAAGTTGCATTGTAAGATCATCAATATAGAAAATATATTATCTCCCTTTAAAATCTCTCCTTATATTATAATCATAAATATAAAAATAATCTTAATAAATCATAATAAATATTTTATAACACTATAGACTACTTTTAATGCCACTTTTAAGCACGGGGGATCCAATTATAATCTGTGGCTTCATTTTATTAGTTAGTTAATTTATACGTCCGATTTCTCAAAATTCACGGAACAATCGTATGGATTTGGCGCAGAAAGGTCAATATTGTAATGTGCTTTATATTAAAAAAACAATAATTTTTTTAAGCGAACTAATTAATAACTTGAGTAATACTTCCCGGCTTTAATGAAATATGAATTTATATTTGGAAAGTAAAAAAGTAAAATGTTTCAGTTTGACTTGTTTGCCACGGCTTAGCGTATGCAAAACAGTTGATTAACCCAACACGTCATTAGTAGTGGACCCACTGGTTAACGTTATATATAGTAACAATGATCACTTCGATAAGGAAATATCATACATAGAAATAAGAAAAAGGTGACCGAGAAACAAAAAAAAAAACGTTAAAAGGTAACAAACATCTCTTTTTCTCGCACCATTCGATGTATACTTACTATCTCTGCGTTTAATGCCTCTGAAGATTCAGTTCCTATTATGGTTGGTTGAAAGATTTTAATGATGAACGTTCTTTATTATGTGTACTGATGACTGCGTTAGGGCTTTTCTAATTTTGCAAGAATCTTGGAACACTTTGGTTCGATCGTTTGTATAATATTTCTCTCTGTCGCTTATGGCCTAATTTCCTTTTTTTTTTACATACAGGAAAATCACTCCCTTTGATTTGAAATAAGAACCCTTTTTTATTCCATTCTTGTTATTGCATCTATGGACTTTTTTTCATCGCCTGTAACTGAGATCTAACGTTGATGATCTCTTACCAGTGAGAATGATCGGTAAATGTATTTATATTTTTTTATTTTTTCTTTCTTGTTTTAGGGTTTATCACACAAGAAACCTCACTTCTTGTTAGGCCGATTTATCCAACCTTGATCTGATTCATAGAATTAGTATTAACTTAGATGTTGATTACGGAAGTGATTGAACGGTAATACCTCTGGACGGATTGTAGAATTGGAACAGAGAGCGCACGAGTTCTTCAGCAATAATATGTCAACTCTATTAATGAATCAGCAACCCTAAACGATGTATCGTTTAGGGTATTTATACATAAGCCCTAATGGGCTATTGGGCCCCAAGTTAACTAATATACCCACAAGTTTGGTATATTTACAATTAAGTCCTAGGGCAGAATAAAACTACAAGATTAAGATAACCTGATTTAATTGAACACAATAAAATATTCCTAACAATCTCCCCCTTGTGTTCAATTGCAATTCAGCGCTGGTTATCTTCGTCTTGTGATCGTATTGAGTCCTCAAGAACCACGTATCGGAGTTGTGTACGCGAAAGCATGTGCTTGCGTGTTCTTCTTCAATCTACTCCTCCCTCCTTATCTTGTCTTGTGACCTCTTCTGAGATCAAAACTCACCGTGTTCTGAACTTCTATTCTTGAAGCTGCTTGCCGGATCGTCTCTTTGTTTCCGATCTCTCCCTTGGATAGTCACTACTCCCCCTACGTTTGTTCAACCTTTTTTGTTGGAATGAGGAGTTCTTATTAAATTTGAAGAGCTGTACACGAGGCGGCAGCTTTGATTCTTGAAATCCATTCTAAAGTTGT
The DNA here is from genome assembly GCA_027422505.1 of Craterostigma plantagineum. Taxonomy (NCBI): domain Eukaryota; kingdom Viridiplantae; phylum Streptophyta; class Magnoliopsida; order Lamiales; family Linderniaceae; genus Craterostigma; species Craterostigma plantagineum. The sequence continues at coordinate 10,036 of JAPQWV010001100.1, forward strand.
TGGCCGTATCTTGTCATTTGTGTCCTATCTCTCCGTATGTCATTCTGATACCACTTTTTAGGCCGATTTTATCCAACCTTGATCTGATTCATAGAATTAGTATTACCTTAGATGTTGATTACAGAAGCGATTGAACAGTAATACCTCTGGACGGATTGTAGAGTTGGAACAATGATACGCACGTGTTCTTCAGCAAAGTCGTCAACTCTATTAATGAATCAGCAACCCTAAACGATGTATCGTTTAGGGTATTTATACATGCCCTAATGGGCTATTGGGCCCAAGTTAACTAATATACCCACAAGTTAGGTATATTACAATTAAGTCCTAGGGCAGAATAAAATTACAAGATTAAGATAACCTGATTTAATTGAACACAATAAAATATTCCTAACAATCCCCCTTTGTGTTCAATTTGCAATTCAGCGCTGGTTATCTTCGTCTTGTGATCGTACTGAGTCCTCAAAGAACACGTATCGGAGTTGTGTACGTGAAAGCATTTGCTCGCCTGTTCTTCTTCAATCTCCTCCTCCTTATCTTGTCTTGTGACCTCTTCTTTAGGAGATCAAAGCTCACCGTGTTCTGAACTTTCTTCTTAAAGTGCTTGCCGGATCGTCTCTTTGTTTTCGATCTCTCCCTTCATTGGTTACAACTCCCCCTACATTTGGTCAATTTGAGTTGGGATTGAGGAGTTCTCTTTAAATTGGAGAGACGTAACGGAGGCGGTTCTTCTCTTCTTGTGTTCAGCTCTCCCTTCGATAGTCGCAACTCCCCTACATTTGTTCAACCTTGTGGGAGTTTTCTTTAAACTCGAAGAGCTGTACACGAGTCTGTAGCTTTGATTCTTGAAGTCCATGATGAAGTTGTTGGTCGTATCTTGTCATTGAGTCCGATCTCTCCGTTCGATTGCAGCTCAACTCCCCCTACGTTTGTTCAATCTTGCGTTGTGATTGGGGAGTTTCTTAAAATCGGAGATTCTTACATGAGGCGACAACTTCAATTGTTGGACTCTGTGGTCTTCGCTTGATTTTGACGACGCTTGAGATTTGGCATTTTCTGATCTATATTGCACTTTGTCGTGGTGTTGCTCCCATTTTGCTTTAGTACTCCTCCCCCTCATGTAGATCGAGCTAGGGAGATCGTCATGCGATAGGTCAAAATGGGACGTCGTCTTGGCAAGAAGATCGCGTCGTCGGGACAAGATGATGGAGTTACGTTTTCCAAAAAAAATGCTTGGGCTCCTTCAGATTTTTCCATCAATTGCATGAGAGCCGTCTTCAGAGTGGTACGTGTGGCAGAAATGCTGGGTGCTCAGGTTGGGTAATAACTTGACGGAGCCACAAAGGCAATCCGTCGACACGACTTCAGAGATAACCTCTGAGACGTGGCCTGTGAGGACATGGCTTTATAAACCGGGGCCACATAGGCGTCCCATTAACATCAATCTAGGAGCGTAGCTCATAGGCGATGGCCTGGAAACCGTTGTTGTTTTGATGTTGCAACGGCAGGATTTCCTTCCGATCATTGAAGCATGTCTTAGAATAACATGTCTACGGAAGTTCTGATCTGGTCACAAAGTCCAGATGAGAAAAAGTGTATGTGTCCTAAAAAATAAAAAACTTTTAGGTAGTGAGGGCACACTAGACTCGATGTGTTAAATTCAGTGGTGTGGGGCTGAATACCACTTAGTTCAATAACCCTGCTTCCAAGTGAAGTAGTGATAGATTACGTGGCTCCCGTGATTTAATGAAACATCGGTCTGTTGGGAGATCGATGAGTGGGTAAGGCTCGGTTGTGCACGCGCCGTTGGACTAATGAGGCGCGACTCTTTACCGGGGGCTAATAAATTAGCACCTGTACCTATGGGGTTGGTCCGAGTAATTTGTGAGCTAAGGAATTTTTTATCTTCCGCTTCGGTCTTGTCAAGAATTTCCAAATAGGTGTGGCTTTTATAGGCTCGAAATCTTTACTAACACTCGGCTGCGTTCCGGGGTTAGGTTCAATTTGGTTGACTGAACCATAGGAACTGAAAATCCATGCGTCCGTCTATTTGAGTGCTGCTTGATCAGCGAGTTGGAGCAGGTCGGTTGAGATCATCTTCGTGATAGTGTACGGTTGTCACGCCTTTTGGAATTATTGAACTCTTGAGGGTTGAGTTTTCGGTTGAAGTTCGTCTTGGGAGGTGGAACGCCTTAGAGGGTTTTCCTTTCTTTTTCCCTTTTTTTGGAATTGGGTTTTTTTTAATATTATAACGAATATTTGTATATATTATTGTAATAGTAATATATATAGTATAATATAAGATATATATATATATATATATTATATATACATACAGTATAAACTCCATAAATTAATACAGTTGGGACCAGTCAATTTTATTAATTAAAAGAGATATTAATTAACCGATAAATTAATAATTATTAATTTATCGATAAGTTAATATTTATTAATTTATTGTGTACTTCCCAAACATCAAATAACTTTCAATATACTATGTCGTTAATCAACGTCAACTTAAGTATTAAACCTTCAATCTCTCAAGTATATCATAATAAGTATGGTGTTAATGTACATTTAAGTAATGTTAATAAATATATCTTCTATATAATACACTATGAGAATGTTTTTATGGAATTATTTTTATAATTTATAGGGGACCTATAGAAATTATCAAAAGTCTATTATCTTATAATTTTAGAGAATTATTAATTTAGTACGTTATCCCCGAGTCGGGACCGGTCGGAAATATTATATTAAAGAGTTTATTAAATTATCGAGTATTAATTAATAGAGTTTCTACTGTATATGCATATGGGTTAAAGTAAGTTTTCCCCCCTCAAATCGTGCACCTAAGACGTACTCCCCTAAAAATGTAATCTCTCCTCGTATATATGGAGTGATACTACCCCTCAATGCATGCATATTTAAACATGTAAATTATCTCCCAATTAAATAAGCGTGAACATATTAATTTATTTTCAGAGCAAATGCAAACTAAAGAATTATTGTTCTTTAAAAATGCATTAAAATGTACGTTTTGCTTTTTATCGCTATAAGCTGAAATAGGTATTTTGTGCTTCAGGTCATATGCATACAGAAAAATTTAAACTCGAAAATTCTTTAAGATGCATGTAAAATGAAAATACCTATAACATGGTATTAATGCATTTCAGCTCATGTATGCATGTGAAAATTGGAATTGAAAGTCTTTCTAAAACATGCATAACTATAATGTACCTTTTAGTTTCAATGTAGGTATATAATCTTTTCATTTCGATATGCATGCCAAAAGTTTAACTATGGAATGCATATATAGAATTTACCTACGTTTGGTTGCTCGCATCGCTAGCCCGCCGTGTAATGGAGCAAACAGGATACCATACACGCTGGGATGTTTGGCTGCCCTCGTCGTATACCAGTCATGAGAGTGGAGCAGCTCTCTTCGTACCTACTCATGCTGGAATATCTGCAAAATATTATCGGGCCTTTGGTACCCATTTTTGGATGGGTCCTCCCTTATTAGCAGAAAACAAGTTAAACGCATTTGGTTCAGATATCGATCCTAAGTCATCATTTGAAGTCCTATTCAATTTGATTTGTGATCTAGGAATCCATAGCTTCAATCCTTGTTTTGAGTGTTGAGGGGATGTGAGTGATGTTTTGCTTGGGCACCCAAATTTGTTTAACATTAGGATTATACCCTGTGAGTTCTTATGCATCGATCGATTGAATATGGGAGTGTTCGAGACGTGGCTTGCATGAGATGATGGCTGTCGAGTAGAAGAATGATGCATCTTAAAATATTAGATTTATTAAAACGGAAAACATCACAATACTTAACAGTCTTCGATGAAATGAAGTTATGTTCATCAGAAGCATACTCTGTAGAGTAGAAAGCCTTGGTAGGAGAGGGTTTAGGTTTTGATTTCCTGAGCCAGTCCATCGTCTTCGTCTTCTTGGTTAGTTTCTTACATGTAGCTAAATTTGACCATTGTTAGGAGTTAAATCATAAGTCGAAGAGGAACCAACTTCAGATGAATGGTCGTTGAGATTTCTTAGGAGGAAAATTTCATTTAGTAGTTCTCTTTTCCGAACTTGAAAATTTCAATTTGATTTTGGTGTTCCTTGCTTGTAATATATTGATGTTCTGGAGATGCGAGATTTCAGCTAGAAAGTCAGTCGTTCCTTTTGTTTGTGTCTTGTCTGGTTGAGTTTGCGAGCCTGACTTAGCAAAGAAGCGTGCATCGTTCTTGATTGTGCTGGCATTTGCTAGTCTGAAACGAGAATTTAGGGCAAGTGCATCATCGTAGGAATAGTAATGGTTTGAAGGAGAAGCATATTTTTCAAATAGCAAATCGTCTCTTGTGGCTTTTTCTTTCCCTTTCATTGTCTTGCAAAGTGATGCCTCTAGTTTCGACTCAGCTGGAGGCGGTTGTGAGCAGACACCTATGGGATTGTTGATATGGTCTTCAAGTGTCGATATGACTGTCAGAAGTACGTCTTTTTCACTTGGAAGGCAATCTTTCGGACTCAAGAGTCGAGCGCAAATCACAAATTTTCTTGAGAGATGCTGGGATATATGTAGTAGAGGGATTTGAATTTGGCCATTTACGTCTTCTGAAGAGGGTGATATAGAGGTAAGTAGTCGTCAGACAAGGATGTGTTCGTGGTTCTGTCACGTTTATTCAGTTCTTCGTAGTCAAATGGGATTTCTGCCCTGTCCTCTCTATTTCTCTTTCTTTTCTAGGATGTCAAGTGTAGATGAACTAGTCAAAGGGAGTAGACTAGGTATATTTAAGCCTAGGAAGCTAATATCATAAAGAGGGAGGGGTTTCTTGACTGTTTGTACGGAGCCTGGAACAAAGCCTAATCCTTCACGGGGATCATAAAATTTATGTCTCTAGGCTTGTTAAAAAAATCGTTCTATCTGTTTGTCCTCTTTTTGTTAGGAGATCCTCAAGTTTCTTTATTTTGGAGTATAGACGATTTCGTTCCTTGGATATGAATTCATATTTTGGAATATGGAATTACGCTCTTCTCACTCTTCTTGAAATCATTTTCCTTTTCGGAAAGTTTTTCTTCTAGATCTCTTATCCTAGTCTCATGTCTGAGGGATGTATCCTGAGCTTGTTCTAGAAACGAGTTTAACTTAGCCTTTTCTACTAGTTCGGTTCGCAAGACCTTTTCATTGTTCGCTAACCTAGTTTCTAGTTTTCTTAATGGTTGGTTTTCACTAGACATAGATGTTAGTCTATCTTGAAGAAGACATAACTGTTTACGTAAATTGGAGTGAGAGTCGTGTACCTCAGTCTCAGAAGATGAGTCAGTTGGGAGAGTAGCTGCAGTGGTATGTGCTTCTTTTTCAGAGTCAACTTCGACGTTTGCCATGAGAGCCAGGTTTCGTCTTCACTTTCAGAGGTATCCTTGAGCCATGTTTCCTGTTCTGCCATGAATACGACACCCGACTGTATTTGTTTTCTGCTTGAAAACCTACTCTTTTGATTCCAAAGTTGCATTCAATTTAGAAATTTTATCAGCAACCTCTGGAATTTCCCAACAAGAAGTAGATTTGTTAGAATGTAAAATATTTTCCCCGTTTGACGCTAGGTTCTTAGAGGAATTTTGATCCGCTTGTCCTCTTTTGTTAGATGTCTCTAAAACTCCCAAATTTAGAGTATAACTCGTTACGCTCGCTATATATGAAGTTATATTGACAAGTCTTAGTGAGTATCTCGTCTTCGCTCTTTTTCAAAATAGTAGTTGACTCACTAATTTTCACTTTCAGTCTTTCTATTTCTTTGTCACGATCATCGACTCTCATTTGCATTGCTTCAAGCTTGCAATTGAGATGCGCTTTTTCACTTAAGCTGGCAAGGAGACATTTATGATTATTCTCTAAGTGAGCTTTTAATTCCTCAATTTCTTTAGCTTGTTTGTTCACTTTCTGTTCCCACTGATACGGCATATATGACATATTGAAAAATGGATATTGAAAGTTCAGTTCTAGAAATATTTTGGTTGGATATGGATCTTAATCGTGTTGATCAGCTAAATCTTAGATCTCTAACAAAAAAATCAAACAATATTAGAAAGATATATGAAAGATAAAATAATCACAGAATTTAATTATTATTATTATTTAAGATTTATTATTATATATATATTATAATATATATATAAGTATATGTATATATAAACTAATCAGATATATATATATATATAGATATATATATATATAATGAGAAAAGGGATCAATGAAGACGAGAAGAAGAAAAGAATAGGACAAATATTTGATTAATTTCGAGAATATGGGATGTTGAGATCCTTAAGATTAAAATCTGATTTTTGGGAGTCTTCGAGTAATGAAAAAAAAAACTGTGATCATCGAAAGATGACTTCGACCTGATGAAAATAATTGTTGAGAGCGGTGATGAATGAGGTTGATGAGGAGTGAGCTAATGGTGGCACGTGGATGATTGTTGATGTGTTTGTGCATGAGTTGGCATTTTTATGTGCATGAATGTGTAAATATGTGTCAGAGTGTCGAGTGAATATTGACCACGAATTTTGAATGGATTTTCGAAAATTGATTGTGAATTGATAATAATATTTTTCGAAGTCTTAGCAGTGATGAGTTTATCTAAGGGAATAACGAGGAGTCTCAAATTCGAAGTGGATCTTCTTGAGAGATTGCTGTGATGTGATATCGAGATTAAATATAGAGAAAGAAGAACAACAAACTTAGGATTTTAAGGTTTTTAAGTAAATAAACAAAAAAAATAAACATTAACAAAATAAACGGAAAAGCAAAAAAAGTATTAATTAAAATAGAGAAATTCGTACTCTAGGAGTACGAATTAGTAATTCGTACTCCCAGAATACGAATTACATTTGAGGCGTTGACCGACCTGACCCGACACGTCGCCGTAACTCGTATCTGGGAAATACGGAGTTAATAATTCGTACTCCTAGAGTACGAATTACCCGCTGACCACGCTGACCCTGACATGGCAATGACATGGCGCATTATCTCGTATCTCAGTATACGAGATAGTAACTCGTATCCTGAGGATACGAGTTACGTTATGTGGCCGACCAACCTGCATGGCCATGCAAATTGTCGGCAATAATTCCTCTAACTCGTATTCCGGGCATACGAGTTACGTGAATTATTACAATAATTCACGTAAACTCGTATGCCCGGAATACGAGTACTTAACAGTATCTCCAGGATACGATTTAAGTTCCTATAAATCCCCCCTCCCAGAACGACTCGTATATCATTAGCTCTTCTCACATTTATATTAATAACTCAAACAATGGTGTCGAGTCGCGTACAAGTCATAGTATATTCGGCGGCGATATAATTCAATCATCTGAAGATACCATCAAATATAGTATCCCCTGTTGGGTATAGGCGAATTCGTCGCACACCAGTTTTTCGAGTTTATTTCGTTGTTGTTCGAAATTACGGGTGCTGATAGCAGTCGTTGTTCGTTGACTATCCATGCCAAAAATGAATACTTTCAACATTCCCGCCATTTTCATCAGCTTTTCAAATCTCCAACGACAACGATTTACAATTTTATACATCCCGATTCAGAAAACAATTGGTCGAGGTTTTTGTTGAAACAGTTGAAAATCCAAACTTGATTTGAACGAAGAGCCTCATCGAAATTTTGAAGTTGGTTCTTCGAGTTACACCTGTACGGATTTTCCCGACATTGCCTCAGTAACGGCAGGGTTCAGTAATGTCTCTTTGGAGATGTCGGGGCATGTTCCATTCAATATGCCGGAAGCCGTGTTAGAATCGGAGCCAGAAGTCGTGCCAGAACTCGAGGAAGACGTTCATGTTATGATTCAGAAGCGGACGATGGGATCCACTTTTATCCGAGTTACCTGATCCCAACGAGGACGACGAGAATGACGACGACGATGCGCCAGATGATACCACTCCAACGAACGTTGTTTGCTGCTCCTCAACGCTGTTTCAGTCCGTCCCATTTTTCCAAACGTATCAAATGCCACCTCCTGCTGTGACGACTACGGTGGTTATGGGGAGTTTTACGACAGAGATAACCCTATGTTTTGTCGAGGTATGATTTTTCAAACAAAAAAACATTACAACGTGCCGTCGACGATTTTTCGATCAGGTTGCCAGACGCGAGTATCACGTTAACGAGAGCAGCAATACACGTTGGACTGTCCAATGTAATCATACGGCGATGCCCATGGAGGCTGAAGGCATCCTTCAAGCCAAAAAAGGTTATTGGTCAGTTACAAAATTTGAAGGACCACACACTTGCTATATGGAGTGAGCTGTCGACGGACACACCGTAATATCTCTAGAAATTTTATTGCTGATAATATTATGTTCTTTTCACCGTTTTTGTATAATACATAGTTTATAATTGAATATCTTAATACAAAATAGTATAATCAAATAATAAAGAATAATATAATAATAATAATAAAATAGGGTAATAAGAAACATCATAACAAATAATAGTAATATAATAATAATTATAGTAATAATAAACCAATATAGTAATAATAATAAACAGATATATAATAATAGAGTAATAAGAATAATAATAAAATAACGATAATAATAAACAGAATAGTCAAGAATAATGAGGTCATAATAGTCATTACAAAATTCAAAAATAACATAAAACATATAGACTATCGGCCATGATGAGCTAAATGACCGCCGCCAGTCCCACAACGAGCTGGCCTACGTACTCGATTTCCTCGACGGTTACCTTGCTCAGCATCATCATCTGGAGATCGAGGTCGGCGCGGCGGCGGTCGTGGGGAAGGTGTCGTAAACGCCTAAAAAGTGATAATGAAATTTTAGTATCACTCGATCGTTTTAAGTGCCAAATATAATTAATATACCTGATGATCCATATAAGGCGGCTCTGTGAGCTGTCCTGGGGTGCAGACGACTGAAACACCGGCGCGAAGTCGTCGAAGAACGACGGGTTCACAGCTTCAGGTACCTGAGATTGTACCGGCGTCGTGTGCGTCCCATGTTCCATACTAGTCGTGCGGAGATGTCTCGGGTATGTCGGTGTGCGTGAGATGTCCGGCATCGTGTGTTGAGATGTCCAAATGCCCTTCGTCGAGTTCGGCGTCGCGAGATAACATGTTGTCCATCTGCCGCAGTAAACTGATCGACTGGTCATGCTCGCCGGTCTCCGCATAGTGAAGGCTGTCTGAACCCCGCGTTCCTAAAAAAGAAAAGTAAATTATATAAGGACTATTAATCACACTACATTAGTACATAAATTAAACTTACGATGGAGACATAAACACGCATCCCCCATCTGAAAGCCCTTGTGACATCTGTCTCGATGAGGAGATATGTAGAGTCGAGTGATCCGATGGTACCACCCGTAATACCCGCCTCCACCGCGCTGAAGTTAGTCGCGGGAGGACCATTCACGACGGCCTCCTCTCGTTCGCGTCCCACAACCAATCCAGGCTGCGTGATGTTGTCTCCAATCCATCCCCGACCGCTGTCGACGCTCGTACGTATGAAGATTCGAATCTCGATACGGCGGATTAATGGGAATTCCTTGACTATTCCGAACTGCCGCAACCCCGTTCGGGGTAATGAAACTCCACGATATTGAAGAATATCAGTGGACACCTCGATCGACAAGCCATCGTAAGCACTCTGGAGGAAGAGCGGTAATCTCTGGGTCGTCCATGTTGTATGGAGTCCACGCAAATTGATGCGGCAGCATGCGATCAATGCACTCGCGAATGTGCGTACATTCGAATGGGCGACGTAGTAAATTGAAGAACGAGTTCCACCTGTCAAATATTTACAACGCCATTTATAAAAGTAAGAATGTAAAATATTGCCAACTTTCGGAAATTTTTTCAGACCCGCTGCATGTGGCGGGGCCGGTAAGAGTATCCCGTCGACTACGGTGGCTCCATCGTGATACGAATATCACCCCGTACTGGCTGAAATGGCAAAATCCTCACAATATTGCCCATGCCTAAAACGAATAATCCATTCTAAGTAAAATATTAATACCATTAAAATATAATAACGTTTGCTATATAATTACCTGCAACAGCCGTAGGGGTCCGCCTAATTTAGCTTTTTCGGCTCGCATGCGAACAAAGCTCTCTGTATAGGAATGCCAGCACCGCACTGCCCCAACTATATGTGCCCACCTCCTCTATATCCTCCAACAGCTGAAGGTAAGTCAGTGAAACGGTGCTGGCGCTGCAATCGGGGAACATCACGGCACCGAATAGCAGCATGCATAACCACGTGCTGATTGTTCGACCTCTCCTCATCGTATCATCCGTTATCGGATGGTCCAACAACCAACTCGATAAGCACTTCATCGAAAGCGATGACCCCCTAATTTTATCCGCAGGCGGTCTAAAACCTAGCAACTCCTCACACTCGTCGATCCACTGGATGACCGTCTAGTATGGATCACACCAGAGACACAACTACCATCTATAGGTAACCCCCACATATACCTACGTCCTGTAAGGTGACAGTCGCTTCCCCAACATAAAAATGAAACGTATGGTCTCCTTTCTCCAACGCTTCTACCAACGCTGTAATCAAATGAGGGTCAACCCTCTGCGACATACAGCTGTAGACGCGTATAGACCCATAACGTTCAACTTTCCTAATAAGCGACCGTTGTAAGATATTCGGTGCTTCTCTAGTACCCCACACAACATTTCTAACGACATACATTTAATAGTACTATCTATCACACTCGGATCTAATAATAAGTCCTACTACGGTGATTTGACTGCATCGTCAACACCGAACTATCAATAGGCCCGTAACAAGCATCCAAATCCATTCTACATTTAATGAAACAAATCGACAATCAATAAAAGCATTTGATATGATGAAATTAACACAAAAAATTGATTTTCGAATCATAACGGGTACCAAACTACTCGCGCGTACGAAGGGGAAGCGGCGGGGGCGGGGCTGCGGGCGTGGGGCAGCGGGGGGGGGCGGGGCTGCGGGCGTGGCGTCGGGGCGTCGGGGGGCGGAAGCAGCGACGGGCAGCGGAGGGCAGCGGCGGGCAGCGACGGGCAGCGACGGGGGCGGGGCTGCGGGCGTGGGGCAGCGGCGGGGGCGGGGGCTGCGGGCGTGGCGTCGGGGCGTCGGGGGGCGGAGCAGCGACGGGCAGCGGCGGGCAGCGACGGGCAGCGGCGGGCAGCGACGGGCAGCAGCGGGCAGCGACGGCAGCGACGGGGGCGGGGCTGCGGGCGTGGGGCAGCGGCGGGGGGGGGGCGCGGGGTGGCGTCGGGGCGTCGGGGGGCGGAGCAGCGACGGGCAGCGGCGGGCAGCGACGGGCAGCGACGGGGGCGGGGATGAGGGCGTGGGCGGCGGCGGGGCCAGCGTCGGCAGCGACGGGGGGCGGGGCAGGGACGGGGGCGGGCGGGGGGCAGCAACGGCGGCGGGGAGCGGGGGCCGCGACGGCGGCGGGGCAGCGACGGGGGCGGGGCTGCGGGCGTGGGGCAGCGACGGGCAGCGGCGGTTGCAGCGACGGGGGGCGGGACAGCGACAGCGGGCTGGGCAGCGACGGGCGGCGGGGGGCAGCGGGCGCGGGGCCGCGGGGCAGCGACGGCGGGCGTGGCGTCGGGGGTCGCGTCTCAGACGGGGCGGCGTGGCGTGGCGTCGGGGATCGCGGCGGTCGCGGCGGGCAGCAGTTCGGCGTCTTCTTCGTCGTCTTCGTCGGCTTCGTCGTCGTCTTCGTCGTTTTTTCAGTTCGTCGCGAGGGTTTCGTTATAAAACCAGATCTAATTCGTCTCCCAGAGTACGAGTTACTCTAATTCGTACTCTGGAGTACGAAATTGCCTATTTTATTAATACTTTTGCTTTTCCGTTTATTTTGTTAATGTTTATTTTTTTTTTGTTTATTTAATTAAAAATACCGGATTTTAATTAGAGAAGATCTCGAGAGGTGTTTCAAATGTCGAGTAGCTTGAGATTGATTGAAAGCAAATGAGACCTTGAGATTTCGAGAGATATTTTCAAATGTCGAGAAGCTTGAATAAAAAAAGGCTCGAGATCTTTGAATTAAAATGGATGTCGAGATGCTTAAAAAATTTCGAGAGACTAAGAAAAAATGTCGAGATGCAAAAAAAAATGTCGAGATTCTTAAAAAAAAAGTCGAGATGCGAACTCGTCATACTGAAATCACAGGCTGAGGCTCGAGATCTTTGAATTTCGGGACGGGATTTCGAGCTCTTTGAAATTGAGTGACAATTTTCGACAAAACAATCCCGAGAGGCTTCAAAATTGAATTAAGCTTGGATGTCGAGATAACTGTTGGAAGATCTCGAGATGTCGACTAAAAGATCTCGAGAGGTGTGTGTTCTTCGAAAAAAAATTCTGTTCGTCGCTGAGATCGATCTTCGGCTGAAAAACAAAAAAACTGACAGATTTCGATTAACAATTATGAAGAGCAGATATGCACCTATGCGTTTCAGGAGCCGGGATAGATCTGAGAATTTGAATGTGAAGGAATGAGCGTTCTAGGAATAGTGGAGCGAAAAATTCGAGAAATAAATAAAACGAATAGAAATCAGCAAACTTGATGAACTTGATCCACGATTTCGGCTCTGATACCACTTGTTAGGCCGATTTATCCAACCTTGATCTGATTCATAGAATTATATTATCTTAGATGTTGATTACGGAAGCGATTGACGGTAATACTCTGGACGGATTATATTGGAAAGAGAGCGCACGAGTTCTTCAACAATAATATGTCAACTCTATTAATGAATCAGCAACCCTAAACGATGTATCGTTTAGGGTATTTATACATAAGCCCTAATGGGCTATTGGGCCCCAAGTTAACTAATATACCCACAAGTTAGGTATATTTACAATTAAGTCCTAGGGCAGAATAAAACTAGAAGATTAAGATAACCTGATTTAATTGAACACAATAAAATATTCCTAACACTTCTTTCGAATCAGAATCCAATATGTTTACAATTCTTGAATTGTGCCGTCTTGTTATTGCATCTATGGGCTTTTTCATCAACTAAAACTGATCAAAAGATGATCTCTTGCAAATGGGAATGATCATTAAAAACGTTCATATTCTTTTGTTTTTTGTTGGCAGATTGTGAGAAACTAAAAAAAAACCTTGATTTCGGGATAGTCGCTATGCCCACTATGACAACTACCAAAGATTGCAGAAAAGGGCTCCCAAGAAACCTTTTGAGACGAACCAACGTTGTAATGAAACCCATTTCAGATCACAAGTCGAATGGTAATGAAACCCATTGCAGAGCCAACATTGTAATGGACCCTAATGGTAATAATTTGAATTTCAAAATATATTTTTTTTCTCCAATTTACGCTTTTAATTTATCGCAAATGATGTGTTCCCTTCTCTAATAATTTTCAAGGGTCTCAAGTTGTTCACCATGAAAGAAGCGAAGCGAGTGTTTCAATCCAAGGTAACTATGAATATGTATGCTCTTTATTATTTATTCATTCATTCTATACTTTAACATTGATACTTCATTCAATATACTTACAAGTTTTCTCTTTAATTAGATTGTGTCCAAAAATCAAATCTCTACCGAGAAGGTGACTTCGACTTCGAGGGCTGCATCGTTGAAAATCCAATTTGCAGACACCATTCGCAAATCTCAAGCATACCTAGGCAATGTAATGTAATGGTTTCCTTTTTCTTACGCTAATTTTATAATTTTGCAATAACATGAATATTGTGAACTTTTTGCAGGATGTGAAATGTAAAAGCTCCATTATATTTAGAAGAAAGGGCGCACAACTATTTAATGCAGCAACGCGAGAAAGAAAGAGCAGCTGCAAGAATGGCAAAAAGGTAACAATTCGATGGATTAATTCTAACATTATGACAATATATATGCTTCAATATTCCAATACGAAATGATTTTCTTTTACTTCTAGAGGACCTTTTTTTATGTAACCGATGGAGAAGACCGTTGAGTTCAACTATGGCCGTGCCGTCATGAGAGATTTCTATATGTTATTATTTTCTGAATCAGTTTGACGACGAAGAAGAAATACTATTTTGGGTCCTATTTGTATCATCGCTTCATATTAATCAATAAAAGTCCTCTCTCCTTCCTTCCCCCTTTCTCTAAAACCAAAACCCTAACTCAACAACCACCGCCGCCACCATATTTTCCCCTCCTCCCCTCCTCCATTAATGGAGGATGGGGGAGCTCTTCTTCTTTTTGCTGTTTTCGTTCGTTCCATTAAAAAAAAACGATTCCCACCACCGCCGCCTCACGCCACTGCCTTCCGCCTGCCTCCGCCATCGCCTTCTCCCCATGCCGCCTTCTCCTCTGTCCGTCGCCAACTCGCCATCTCCTCCGCCAAGGCAAGGCTTGTTTGTTGTTTGTTTTGTTTGTTTTTGTTAAAATAATCTCGGTCGCGCCCCGTCACCCCTGCCGCCGTCTACCTGTCACCGCCGTCGTCCACCCGCCTCGGCCTTTCAACTGCCGACGCGCCTGCCGTTCCCGTCGCCACCGAGGTGGCCCCGCCTCCACCAGCCTTGAGGTCAGCCGCCGAGGTCGGCCGAGGGGTGCCGTGGTCTGCCGAGGTTCAGCGGGGCCGGGATGGATCCACCGCCGCCTTCCCAGACTGCTTCCACCGGGTGCCGCTGCCAGTGTTTGCCACCCACACCGCCCGGCCGTTTGTGCCGTGCGGGTGTTTTCTCCTCGGTGGTGTTTCCTCCTAAATTGGAGGTTCTCCCCTTTAGAGGAGTTTTTCTCCTCCTTTGTGGGAGTTTCTTCCTCCCTTTGTTGAGTTCCCTTCGGGGTCATCTTCCCCTTTAGGGATTTGAGAACGGATAATGTGCTATCATTCGTCATTTACGCAATGGAAATAGTCAATTGTTGTAACAGTTTGGTTATTGCTCTATTGTACTTTTGTATCCATTTGAATGTTTGAATGAAATACTCCCTTTAAAAAAAAAATTAAAGTCAAATTTTTTTTTTTCTTTTCAAGCAATCTTTTTGCAGCATATGTGACAAATTTGAATGAATCGTGTATGCTTAACACTTGTAGTGTAGTGGGTATCATTTCATAATCATGAGATGTAAGAGGATTTCAAAATGGCATTCGAAATGATATCTTTGGTCTATTAGTTTTATATTTTGCGGTGGCAAGTAAATTACAATAAAACCAAGTAGAACCTAAGCTTACAACTTACTCATAATTACTCATTATTCTAAGAGAAAATTAACATCTTAGAAATCCCAAACCACGCACATGCATATAAAGGATACATATATATATATATATATACTAGGTAGGAATTTGTGCGGCGATGAGGGCACCGTAACCCGGAGAATCATCCTACAAAGGTCGGAAATGTTTAAGCCAATAGACTTGTACAACCAAGAAACCTGAAAAACTTATTGACTCCTTCCCGATCATGGCCAATCCGTTTGGTTCAGTGGGTGAAGTAGCAGAAATAGTGCACACGAATTGGGTGAAGGAGCAGAAATTGTATGATTTACAAAAAACTGCAACGATCCACAGAGGAAACGTTCCCTCGCACCTGAGTGCTAATAGTTAAGTGTGGTTCAACGTGTCTTCAAAATCACTAATGGTAAAATAGTGGATATTGTTTGACATTCCGAAAGAAAATTATTAAACTCATTTTCTCCCCAATTTCTTTCGATAATACTTCTTCAGTCAAACATCATGTTGAAGTGGCACAAATTAGTAACGGAGAACAGCAAAAGACAGTTAAAATTTAGAGTATACATCATCCCAGACACTAAGAGAGAAGATATTATCATCAACACTAAACCAACCTTCCACTCTACAATGGTATCGTTGATGGACCTTATGAGCATGACCGTTAAATATGTACAAATATGAGTAGCCTTCTTGTCAGATAGGCAGCAATGGGTGAATGTTAGTAAACATGAATTTACCACACCACTACTAACCGTAAGTCTGATATTCTCTCGAAGAGTATTGATATGGCGTGTCAAACGGGCATATCTTCAACAGATTCCTATCTTAAAACATCCTTCTACATAAATAAAAGCACAATTCAATGATTGTGGGTTATTTACAGTTATCAAATATACCTCTTTAAGTTGCTCTCGAATGTCTCCCCATCCTTAGACACCAAATATGAGTAACTTGATATCAAAAAGGTGATAACTGGAATATGTAATAGAGAACAATAAATAAAATTCCCCATCATAGGCGGTTAAGTAACCTTTCTAAATCATGGTCATATAAAACCAAGTTATCTCCACTGGTAGGGTAAAGTGGAAGCCTCAATTTTCCAATTGCCAATGGATATTCCTTGCAAACATCATATAACCTACAGCAACACACTTCAATCATGGGAAAGAAAAAATAATCACAAAACTATGTAAGAATGTAATGACCATATGAAACCAACCGGAAACAAAAAGAAAGCAAGCAAAGTTCTGCTACCATTTTTCATCCCAGTCAACTGGGTAGCAAAACATCAAGATAACCTTAATGAAAAGAAGATGGAAAAACTTAATTAGTATAATTGCCAGCTGTCAATAACCGTACATTGCTATGTTAAAACCATTACGCATCCAAAAACTTGTACCTGAAGTAAGGACACGTGCTGCGGCAATGGCAGCAAAGCTCGACCCTATGACGACGATAGAAAGAGAGCTCGTGGATCTTCTTTGAGAAGTTGAATAAGAAGGAGCTGTAGAAGTATAAATAAACAACATAAAATCAGCTTTTAATAAGAAACGCTGCAGTTAGGAAAGAAAAGAAAAGAATAAAAAAGAAAAGAAACACTGTAATTAGGAAAAAACCTACCAGTTTGCAATTGATGATTACCCATCACTCACCGAGGGTCTGCGTACCGTGAGGTGACTAACTGTAGAAGAACTATCGCATTGAAGACGCCAGCCACACCAGGAAGGGCATCAGATTGATGATGCTCAGGGACTACATCCTTGGGACGACTTTCTTTACGAGCGTGATTGGGGTGGGGAATTTCTCGAAAAACCTTCTCGTGACAATGGTGTTCGAAGGAGGAGGTAACAAGGAAGAGAGACGGAGACCGTTGAATTGGGAAAGAAAGCGAACAGTAGACACGGTCTTTTTACTTTTAAATATTAAATTAGTAGTAAATTAACTATTAGAGGTGACCTGCCACCTGCTCGCTACCAAAGGTGGCTTCACACTTTTATAGTAGTAGTATAAACATTTCTATATATATATATATATATATAATAATAATAATATAGTGAACCCGTAGTGGGTTGATTTGACATGTTGACGTGACACAAAAACATAGCACACAACAGTGCTCACGGATGGTGCTCACGCAAAGTGAGCACCATAACTTATATATATATATATATATATATATACTATGTTGCTCTAACGCTTCATAATATAGTACCTTTTTTCACACCCAAAATGCATATGCTTTTTATGATATATAAATTGTACCATATTAATTATACAATAATTACTAAAAATAGAGAGGTAAAATTCAAAATAAAAATTCCATGTAGTGTGTTGATTTATTTTAATTCAATAGTATCATTCTTAATTATCTTAATTGACAGACCAAACTTGACTGTTTATATCAGGTCTTCATGCTTAGTAAAATTCACATTATATTACCCCAAGCCCAAGTCCATTAAAAGAAACCTACATGCAGAAAGATTAAAGAGTGTTTAAATGACAATTAGCACCATTCCATGTGAAATGTCATCAAACTCACATATCTACATCAATTAGAGTTCTTTAATCAAGTTAGTTGCACAAACAAATAATATTTTGGGACGTTTTCCCTAATTACTCATTTCCCCTTCTCAGCAAAAGAGTCTAAAATTCATTATTAGGCCCGTTTTGTTGGGATGATAGGTTTAGATGCTATTAGTTTTGTTGAGTTTATATAATGAAGAATATGAGTATTTTGGGGTGTTTGGTCGGCGGGTTTAAATAATAATGTTCCATATGTTTGGTAGATGAGTTTAGATGGTATTCAATTTAATTAAGTTAAATTACGAACCCCACCTAATACCCCCAACCAAACACACCCTTAAAGTGTTAATTAGCTCTATAAGCCACTTGCAACTAGCAATAGATCATTTAAAGACCACTTTATGAATAATATTTAATAACCAAGAGCATGGGTTAATGATTTGGGACTTAAACTCAGATCGAAAGTTAATTAACTAACAAGTAGACTCGTGGGCTCATTTTCTATTAATGTTATCAAATTTTTACTATAAATCACAGAACTTCCTTTGAGAAGAACATCCTACTTATATTACTACTATGTTCCTTTAAAACATTTCAACTAATTAATTTACGGAAATTTAATTTAAAAAATCTTCACAATTAAATCAATCATCGTACTTCGAAATATTTATACGTGTTTCCTGATAAACCACCGTGGTCGCCGGAAAAGACCTCGCCGGAGAACAAACGATGTTATCGATTCCGACTTTCCCACTCCAAAATGTCTCCGACGATCGTCAAGTTATTCAACGCAACAAACCCTCGTTCTTCTCACTGAGCTTAAGAAATAGCCATTGTCGCCGACGAGCTCAGACGAAACCGTCGAGGAATGGGTGTTTGACGGCCGTTGGGTGCTCGACGTCGATGCCTTTTATAGGAAGAGTCGGATTTCACAGAAGGGAAGGTAATTTTTCCTTGCTTTCGTTCAGCGTGGTCCTGCGCTTCCTGTAAGATTAAACGAAAACTCGCAAACTCTATTCTCCCGAATAAATCTTGAGGTATATTGTTGAGACGGTGAGCTTAAACTGTTGAATAATCTCAATACATTAAAAAAAAAGACAAGAAGACACAGCATCCACAATTCAAGCTAGACAAAGTAGCATAAATTATGGAGAAGACAAGGCAACCCATGTTTTGAGGAATTAGAGAAGAAAATATGCTAAGGACAAAATTGAGTAAAACATGCAAAGAATAGTGGAGGAAAGGAGCTTTTGATACGTTAAGCTTAGTACTAGCTAGTTGTAAGCTATTTCATTATATACACGTGCATGTACTCCCTATGTAAAAGAGTAGAGTGAGAAGAACGAATGAAGAGAAGTAAGAATTATTAATCTCCTCTCATCAACACTCTTAACAGTGAATAGTTAAAAAATTAGAGTGGCATCAGAGCCATGTCGATAGTCGGAGCAACCGCTGGCCAAATGCCGCTTTCGAAGCTCACCAAATTCAACTACGACAAGTGGAGCATTCAAATGAAGGTGTTGCTCCAGTCTCAAGATTCGTGGGAGATAGTTGCGAATGGATACACTGAACCCGAAAATACAGACGGGTACATAGCAACCCAACTAAAGACGCTGAAGGAATATCGTAAACAAGATAAGTTCGCACTTTATACCATCTACCAATCAGTAGACGAGGTCGGCTTCGATAAAATCGCCGAGGCCAAAACATCGAAGGACGCATGGGGACGTTGGAAAAGGCATACAAAGGTGCCCATCGAGTAAAGCAAGTACGGTTGCAGACTCTTCGTGGCGAGTTCGAAATGACGAAAATGAAAGAGGGCGAAGGCGTGTCCGAGTATATAACGAGAGTTCAAACCATAACCAGCTGAAGAGAAACGGCAAGACCCTAACTGATGCCCGAGTCGTCGAGAAAATCTCGCGATCTCTGACGAACGAGTACGAGAACGTGGTATGTGCAATTGAAGAATCCAAAAATCTCGAAGAAATGACTATCGACGAACTCTCTAGCTCGCTCGAAGCTCACGAGCAACGAAAGAAAAAGAAGAAGCAGGATTTAGACGAGGCCCTACAAACGAAATTGTCCATTAATGACGACAAGGCATTCTATACACACCACAGTCGAGGAAGAGGGCGTGGCCAACGAGGACGTGGTTTCGGTCAAAGCACAGGCCGAGGACGAGCTACAATCACGAAAAAGAAGGACAAAACAACAACCAAAATTGGAGAGGACGAGGTCGAGAATGAGGACGTGGCGGCCGCTCAAATCGCCCAAGCGTTGAATGCTACAACTGCGGAAAGTTCGGGCATTTTGAGAAGGACTGTTGGTCCAACAAGAAGGTGGAAGAAAATGCGAACCTAGTCGCATAAGAAAATCCAAAAGACGATGGCGTTCTCTTAATGACGCTGGAGGATAAAAGTCCGGGTAGCGACATGGTGTGGTATCTTGACACCGGTGCTAGCAATCACATAAGCAGGCATAAACATCTCTTCACAGATCTAAAGAAGATCGAGGATGGTCACGTGTCTTTTGGAGACGCATCGAAGATAGAAGTAAAAGGCCGAGGAAATATATTTTCACTCAAAATGATGGCAAAAAAAGATCGGTCGAGGATGTCTACTTCGTACCAAATCTAAAAGCCGAGCATGGGGCAGTTGCTTGAAAATGAATGCTCGGTTTCCTGAAGGACCGCTCACTACAACCACGAAACAAAGATGGTTGAATAATTGCACGGGTCGAGATGGAAAGGAACTGCATGCTCAAACTCAACCTGAGAACGATTCAAGAAAAATGCATGCAAGTTGACTTAGATAACAAAGGTCATCTGTGGCATATGCATTGGACATCTACGCTACGGAGGCCAGAAAGAGCTCTCCAAGCACGGCATGGTGCACGGAATGCGATGATAGATGGAGGAAAAACCTTTGCGGAAGTTGCGTGACTGGCAAACGAGCGCGGGCGTAAAGATTAAAAAGTAGTTACCATAAAGAAATGAAATATAAGAATTTATTCTCTCAATAAATAATATTTAACCTAAGTGGGTTAGCTCAAATGAATCAAAGCCCAATAATAAGTAAGTACTAAAATAATATGGTCCACAACTAAATTATTACCTAGGCCCAAACGATTTATGGATAGGAATAAAACATTTCTTAATAGCAAGGGAAGTACACGTGTAAACCTTATCACTTGTTAAGCTAAAGTAAAGACAATCATTAGTAGTCACAAGAGAAACCAAATGAAGGAAAGGTAGAGAAGTGAAATTTGGTTACTTAACCTCACGTAGTAGGTCACCAACTAATTTGTTGTCTACTAATCATTTCACAAACTAAGTTATGAAGATAAGATCAAGAACAAAAGTAAACAAAACAAAAGGAATTCATCCAAAGCAAGATAACTACTTTAGTATTAAGTAATGCTTATTGTTACAGTAAAGATGTTATGATAAGAAAGAAGAAAATATTTATTTACAATCGTTGGGATATGATTTCGAGGACATGAAGATGTAGGGAGAACTAAGAATTATGGTTTAATATAATAAACGAATGAGGATTAGTTAATAGGAAGGGATAAGAGCATAGAAAATGAGATTATCAACTTTGCTTAATATAGTGGTAACCAAACGTCACCTCATGTCCTTATTATATTATTTTCCAACCTAATTGTATGACAAGTACATATAAATCTATACAAGCATACCACGAACAAAGAATTAAAATATCAAAGAAGCAAGGAGAATTTCATCAAGGAAGAAGGAGATGTTGACAACCTAAGTTCTTAACAAATCTATCTCAAACGTGAGCTAGGCAAACTATTTATCAATCACACGAAAATCCAATGTATCTAATATGTTGAAGTTGTTATCATGCTTATATACTTACACATGTTAGGTTATGTGAGGTTATCGAAGTACTTAAGGGACATGAGTAGTGTTATTATGTGATTAAAGTGAGGTATGGACACTTACAACATATAAACTCGGTTATGTTTAATATATATTTTCATAGTTAGATATCTTGATGTTGTTTAATTCAAGTCTGGGAGGTTTTAGTGATTAGAATATATGCTTAGACTGCCATGTTGCTTTCATTATGTATTGTGAGGATTAAATTCCATATTCTCGAAAAATAGTTGAGTTAGTGTATATACCATTAGTTTCGGTGTTGGAACAAGATATGTATTTCATGAGTCGTTTTACTAGGTGCATGATCACGTTTCAGGTTTAGGAAAGAGACTTTTATATAGATATACATCTTCCGCAATAATTATGTGAAGTTTCATGGAAACTGTTCAAAAGGCAGTATGTTTAGGAATTTTTGGGTTTCCGATACTTAGGGTTTGGAAATTCTATAGCATATATACTTATGTGACTTAGCAATTAGACTGATATAATAATGTTCATATGCTCAGAGGATCGAATCGTAAGGAGTTCACCGGGTTTCTTGACTAATTTACATCAGGAGGACAAGTAGGTGAAACTCACCTACGGCACGTAAACATTATGTGAATTTTATAAGATTTTTATGTGCCTACGTGATTATGTGATTATATGAATTCGGTTAATTATGTGACTTGCGAATTACGTATTTTACGTGTATTATATTTGTTGCACATCATATGTACATTTGTTGCACGTCCTATGTACATTATTTGCACTGCGCATGCATACCACGTTAGTGCGAGGTGAGCACTGTATAAAACGGTGACCCTTGCTTTAATGATGAGTGGGGTACCGATTTGAGTTAGAGTTGAGGTTAGTATTAGGATCTCAGATGGTAGTGGGCGATGAGGCAGTGTGACGTCTCAAGTACGACGGGCTGGAGTGACCGGTGCGTGAGGCCTGGAGCGTGTGTGACTCAAGTGCATCAGGCCGGTGAGTGTCCGGTGCGTGAGGCTTGGGCCGCGGTTCAGATGCGTCAGGCCGGGAAGCCTCAGTGCGTGTGACTTGAGGTCCTATGTGTGATAGGTTGGTGTGTCAGGCTGGTAAGCGTCTAACGCGTGTGTTTTGAGATGTGAGAACATGGTGTGATGTTTGGAAATACGTTAGGTTTAGATGAGAGATAAGTTAAGCGTGCATTGCATTTGTGAGGTGTTTGGGAATGGGGTTGAGCGCACGTTGCATACATGCATGCTTTACCTACTGGGCAAGGAGCTCAGATTACGTGTTGTAGGTACATACGAGTCCGGCGTTGATACGTGTCGCGACTAGGCGGACTGATGGCGGTGACTCCACGGACTTTTGAGGGCAGGGCGGTACATGGATGCGACCTGTGGAGTAATGTTAGGATTTTTAATATTTTGATATTTTAGTGATACGGCGTGTATAAATATACTGCTATGTAGATGATGTCTAATTTAATCTATTTTATTTTAGAAAAAGTTTTAATTAGATGGATCTTCGGCGACTTCCGTTGCGAAAATCCGCCAAAATATTTATTAGAAAGTGAGGGTCGTTACCCCAGCCCACGAACTTTCTTCATCTACTCGAACATCTCGACTTACTATCACCTTCTTATTTTCCGGATCATATAGGCGGTACGCCTTCGTCTTCTCATAGTACCCAATAAAAACAAGCTTTCAACTTTTGTCGTCGAGCTTGGTTCTTTTCTGGTCAGGCTTATGCGCATACGCCACGCTTCCAAAGATTTTGAAGTGCGCTACGGTCGGTTTCTGGCCACTCCATGCTTCTTGTGGTGTTCGATTTCGAGGCTTTGGTGTGGAATCGGTTTTGAATATATACGGGACATTGTACCGCCTCGGCCCAGAACTCCTGTGGCATTCCCCAATATTGAGCGAACCATGTCAAGTATGGTTCGATTTTTCCTCTCGGCCATGCCGTTTTGTTGTGGGGAATAAGGTGCGGTGAGGAACCTCCTGACGCCTTGTTTCTCGCAAAATTTTACGAAAGCGCTCAACATGTATTCTCCATATCGGTCTGAACGGAGCGCCTTGATGCTTGCACTTGTCGCCTTCTCAACCATAGTCTTGATTTTTTTTAAAGGTTTCCAGCGCCTCGGATTTTTCCTTCAAGAAATACACCCAAGTTTTCCGCGAGTAATCGTCGATGAACGTGATGGAGTATCTTTTTTCGCTAAATGGTGCCGGTTTGATAGGTCCGCATATATCAGTGTGTATAAGCTCGAGCGGTTGCTTGCTCGAAATCCTGCGTGCTTCTGAAACGAATCCCGTTTTCAATTTCACGGGTATTACATTCTCCCCCTTAAAAGAATTTCGCCCCGCAATTAGACCATTTGGAATAACTCGGGGTTTCTATTCTTCCTATAATCTCAAGAAGGTTCGGAATTTTTTTTTGTTTCGCAAACCTCGTATTTGGTTATGCGATTGAATTTTCGTCTCTTTCTAACGAAGTCGGATTTATTCCCACCACGCTTCCACTCCGCTATTTTCTTATGCTTTCTCAGATTCTAAATGAGATAAGATATATTCTTACCTCTGCACGTAAATGGCCGACACATCCGAAAATCTGGCTTGATTCTCCTAAGTATCGGTGAATCTCGCTCATGCGTAGGGAACTAGGTTCGCCCTACGACTTGAATTGCCTACATACTCCCTACGAGTTCTCGGTATTTCACTACTTATTTTCTCCAAGACATGTAACGCAAAGAACCTCTAACCTCTAACAATCAAATAGTCACGTCAAATCTTAAAACTTACAGGCGAGGCTGAATCTCCAGGTTTTGAGCGGCAGTACATGGACAGTCTACAGAACCTCTAACCTAAGCTATGATACCACCTGTAACGACCCTCACTTTCTAATAAATATTTTGGCGGATTTTTCGCAACGTAAGTCGCGGAAGACCCGTCTAATAAAAACTTTTTCTAAAATAAAATATATTAAATTAGACATCATCTACATAGTAGTATATTTATACACGCCGTATCACTAAAATATCAAAATATTAAAAATCCTAATATCACTCCACAGATCGTATCCATGTACCGCCCTGCCCTCAAAAGTCCGTGGAGTCACCGCCATCAGCCCACCTAGTCGCGATGCATATCAACGTCGGACTCGTATGTACCTACAACACGTAAATTGAGCTCCTTGCCTAGTAGGTAAAACAAGCATGTATGCAACGTGCGCTGAACCCCATTCCCAAACACCTCACAAATGCAATGCACGCTTAACTTATTTCTCTCATCTCAACCTAACGTATTTCCAAACATCACACATGTTCTAACATCTCAAAAACACACGCGTTGGACGCTTACCAGCCTGACACGCCAACCTATCACAGATAGGACCTCAAGCCACACGCACTGACGCTTCCCGGCTTGCCGCACCTGAACCGCGGCCCAAGCCTCACACACCGGACACTCACCGGCCTGACGCACTTGAGTCACACACGCTCCAGGCCTCACGCACCGATCACGCCAGCCAGTCGTACTTGAGACCTCACACTGCCTCTCGCCCACTACCATCTGAGATCCTAATACTAACCTCAACTCTAACTCAAATCGATACCCCACTCATCATTAAAACAAGATGTCACTGTTATACGGTGCTCGACCTCGCACTAACGTGGTATGCCAGCGCAGTGCAAATAATGTACATAGGACGTGCAACAAATGTACATATGATGTGCAACAAATATAATACACGTAAAATACGTAATTCGCCAAGTCACATAATTCACCGAATTCATATAATCACATAATCACGTAGGCACAACAAAATCATATAAAATTCACATAACGTTTACGTGCCGTAGGTGAGTTTCACCTACCTGTCCTCCTGATGTAAATTAGTCAAGAAACCCGGTGAACTCCTTACGATTCGATCCTCTGAGCATACGAACATTATTATATCAGTCTAATTGCTAAGTCACGTAAGTATATATGCTATAGAATTTCCAAACCCTAAGTATCGGAAACCCAAAAATTCCTAAACATACTGCCTTTTGAACAGTTTCCATGAAACTTCACATAATTATTGCGGAAGATGTATATCTATATAAAAGTCTCTTTCCCAAATCTGAAAACGTGATCATGCACCTAGTAAAACGACTCATGAAGTAAATATCTTGTTCCAACACCGAAACTAATGGTATATACACTAACTCAACTATTTTTCGAGAATATGGAATTTAATCCTCACAATACATCATGAAAGCAACATGGCAGTCTAAGCATATATTCTAATCACTAAAACCTCCCAGACTTGAATTAAACAACATCAAGATATCTAACTATGAAAAATATATATTAAACATAACCGAGTTATATGTTGTAAGTGTCCATACCTCACTTTAATCACATAATAACACTACTATGTCCCTTAAGTATTTCGATAACCTCCCAGAACCTAACATGTGTAAGTATATAAGCATGATAACAACTTCAACATATTAAATACATTGGATTTTCGTGTGAATTGATAAAATAGTTTGCCTAGCTCACGTTTGAGATAGATTTGTTAAGAACTTAGGTTGTCGAAATCTCCTTTTCCTTGATGAAATTCTCCTTGCTTCTCTGATATTTTAATTCTTTGTTCTTACTCAAATTGAGGGTTTTTGTGGTTTGCTTGTATAGATTTATATGTACTTGTCATACAATTAGGTGGAAAATAATCTAATAAGGACGTGAGGTGACGTTTGGTTACCACTATATTAACCAAAGTTGATCTATATCTCATTTTCCTTTCCCTATGCTCTTATCCCTTCCTAATTAACTAATCCTCATTAGTTTATATTAAACCCTAATTCTTAGTTCTCCCTACATCTTCAAGTCCTCGAAATCACATCCCAACGATTGTAAATGAATATTTTCTTCTTTCTTATCATAACATCTTTACTTGTAACAATAAGAATCACTTAATACTAAAGTAGTTATCTTGCTTTGGACGAATTCCTTTTGTTTTGTTTACTTTTGTTCTTGATCTTATCTTCATAACTTAGTTTGTGAAATGATCAGTAGACAACAAATTAGTTGTGACCTACTACGTGAGGTTAAGTAACCAAATTTCACTTCTCTACCTTTCCTATCCATAAATCGTTGGGCCTAGTTAATAATTTAGTTGTAGACCATATTATTTTAGTACTTACTTATTATTGGGCTTTGATTCTTTTGAGCTAACCCACTTAGGTTAATTATTATTTATTGAGAGAATAAAAACTTATATTTCATTTCTTTTATGGTAACTACTTGTTAATCTTTACAATAATCCCGTTTTAAATTTCACGGGTATTACAGCTGGAACGTTGAAGAAAACACAACGCCTGGAGAACCACTAAGTGCTGCACCAACGCCTGTCTCAGTTTCATCTCAAGAAAATATCGAGGAGGCAAAGTGTTAAAATTAAAGAAAGCGCTTTACGGGCTGAAGCAAGCGCCGCAGGCTTGGAACACTCGGATCGATGGATACTTCAAAAGGATCAAATTTCAGCAATGTCCATTCGAGCATGCATTATACGTCAAAAGAGAATGAGGTGAAATGATCGTTGTTGCTCTCTAGTCGATGATCTCATTTTCATGGGGAGCAACGAGAAAGCAATCAACGACTTCAAAAAGGCGATGACGAAGGAATTCGAGATGACGGACTTGGGACTAATGAAAATATTTTCTTGGTCTCGAAGTCGAGCAAAGAAGTACGGGAATATTCGTGTCACAAGAAGCATATGCGAAGGACATATTAAAGAAAAATAAATGGAGGAAAGCAAGCCGGTTGTAACGACTCTCGTTTTCTAATTAAGGTTAGTGGCGGATTTCCCCAACGTAAGCCGCGGAAGGCCCGACTAATAAAAAACTCTTTTCCGAAAAGATAATATAATATAATAAAATATTATTTTACATAGTAGTATCTGTACAACGGGTGTAGCCCCAAAAATGTCAAAAGAACAAAAGGCCTATTATCGCTCCACAGGTCTTTATCCATTTACCGCCCTGCCCTCAAAACTCCGTGGAGCACCGCCACCATCTACCTCAGTCTTGACGCGCGTCGACGTCAGACTCAGTACCTACAACACGTAAACGTGAGCGCTTTGCCTAGTAGATGAATAGAAATGCAGGTATGCACGTTAACGCTCATTCTCGACCCCAATATCTCACATGCAATGTTCACTCTTTTTTTTCCCACAATCCTGTCTCAAATCACACAACACGGGACCCTAGGTCAGACTCGACACCTCGCGCGCCCATAATAATAACATACGGAAGCTTGCACTAGCAGCGTTTTGACAATCACGCAACTGCCCTGCTAGGCCGCTCTTCCGTAAGCGGTAGCCTACGCCGACAGCGTTTTGACGATCACGCAACTGCCCTGTCAGGTTGCTCCTTCCGCTAAAAATATAATCACGACGGTTTTGCACCTCGGGACGTTCACGCCCGAGTAGACAGATCGATCACGCCTGTCTGTCGTCAGGTATCACACGAGTACCAACCTCGACTCCTCAACGAGTCAACAACAAAATCACAAACATCTCATTCTACCCTGCTCGACAATATTACAAATCAACCGTCTCAATACGGCGTAAATATCTCACCCGTGTGATATGATATGCATATGTCATGCATATAAACGGGATAATGTATAAAAAGCATGATCCACATGAAACGTACGTAAAATATGTATAACACGTAAGTCATTTAATTATATAGAAACACATAAGTATCAGATACGTGTTTACGCATTGTAGATGAATGTTTCGCCTACCTGTCCTCCTGATAAAATCAGTCAACACTCCTGGTGAATTTCTACAGTTCGAATCTCTGAGCACGAAATATTATTGTATCAGTATATTTACTAAGTCACCTAATTTCAAAATTTCCAAACTCTAAGTCTTGACACCCTAAAATTACCAAAACCCTAAAAATCACGAAAACCCTAAAATATGTAGAAAACTTTTGTTAAATGCCTATGTCGAAATCTTTAATGCGATACCGAAATCTTTATAAGCTTGTGAAGAAATGATTATATGTCGAAGTGTTTTATGGAGAATGACGAGATCTTTATATGTCGAAGTCTTTCATTAAGAATGTCGAGATTTTGATATATCGTGAAAGATAGATCTCGAGAAGCTTAAAGGTTAAATGTCGAATCTTTTCATAATACACCTCGAAATCATACATTATTATATCTCGAAATCCCTCTATGATACATATCGAAATTTTGCATTATTATATCCAGAATATCTTCCATGATACATCTCGACCTTGTGTTTTGTTACACCTCGAAATCCCTTATGATACCTTGTCGAGAATTTCTAGGCATGTCGAAATCATTAACTATCGAAATCTCAGACCTAATAAACCTATTGATGTATTGAAAACAAATTGAAAATACTTACAAAAAACAAAACTCCATCGTTGTTCTTATATCAAAAATGATAGTATCAATATTAACTCAATTATATTTCTTTAATGCTACCAATTACCTTACGAAAGCTATGCTTGAGTGTTCTAGCACATATCGAATCACGAAACGTTCCAGATTTATTTGACCTTAAACTCGTATTACCAGACAAACCCTAATGAACTTCATACCTTCTTTAATACTCGTACACCCTTAGCATAAAATATAATTAGAAATTTAATTTCAAGAAAATCAAGTCTAAGTTTCCTACATACTAACGCATTAAAAAACGTTATCTAATTCTCAACTACTAACATTAGCTTAATCATTTAAAGCATATAGTTAATGAAGCTAAGTTAAATACGTTAAACACAAGAGACCAAAATATATACCTCGCTTAGAAGCTCGGATTCCTCGTTTGTTTAAGCTCCTAAATGCTCTGAAGTTTACGTACTCTTGCTAGAGTTTTCTCCTTTTCGTTAACTGTTCTTTCTCGTTTGAGTTTATGAGGGTTTCTCCAATAATTTACTTGATATAACATAAAACCCTTGGAAATTCGTGAATGATGTGACTAAATGGTGATGTTGCTTTTTCTTTAAGCCTAAGTATCTCTATTCCTTAATATGTGTTTCCTAATTTGGGCCTTAACTATATGTTAAATAGCCCAATGTTTTTTTTATGGTTCTAACATTATAAGTACTTGTGTTATTATTTTCGGACATTATTTGAAACTAAAAAATTCGATCGTAATTCACAAATTATATTTATTACGTCAAAATTCCGTATTAAATTTTACGGGTATTACATCCTTCCCCTTAAAAGAATTTCGTCCCCGAAATTACGCCGACGGGAATAACCGGGATAATGAATTCTCATATCATCCTCACGCTCCCAAGTGGCTTCCTCAATTGATTGATTCCGCCACAAGACCTTAACTAACGGAATAGTCTTATTCCGAAGTTGCTTCATCTCATGCATCAAAATCGCTACTGGCCTCTCTTCGTAACGCAAGTCAGGCTTGAGTTGTTGATAAAGAAGTTCGTTCTGGATCACATGGCTGAGGTCCGCGACGTATTTTCGTAGTGTCGATACGCGGAATACGTCGTGAACTTGCGATAATGAGGCCGGTAACTCTAGTAGGTACGCGACTTCGCCAACTAGTCTGATAATTCTGAACGGGCCTATGTATCTGGGGCTCAGTTTGCCCTTTCGTCCGAAGCATTTTACTCCTTTCATCGGGGAGATCTATAAGAATACTTGATCGTCTTCTGCGAATTCCAAAGGTCGTCGTCGATGATCTGCATAACTTTTTTGACGACTCTGTGCGGTTCGCATCCTTTCTCGAATCTTTGTGACAGCTTCTGGTCATTTCTCGAATCATATCCGGTCCTAATAGGGCTGTTCGCCGATTTCGTCCCAAGGACTGGGGATCGGCACTTACGCCTGTATAAAGCCTCGTAGCGTGCCATCCCAATCGAAGCGTGGAAGCTATTATTACAGGAGAATTCGATCAATGGTAGGTACTTGCTTCAGTTCCTTGAAATCTAGAACACAAGCTCGTAGCATATCTTCGAGAGTTTGAATTGTTCGTTCAGATTGCCCGTCGGTCTGAGGATGGTAAGCAGTACTGAATGAGAGCTTGGTTCCCATCGCTTTCTGTAAACTCTGCCAAAAGTTCAATAGAAATCTCGAATCTCGGTCCGAGACGATAGAGTTGGAATTCCATGGAGCCGGATGATTTCCTGAATATATAATTCAGCATAGCGTTCCATGGAAAACGTAGAACTGATCGGAAGAAAGTGCGCTGATTTAGTTAGGCGATCGACAATCACCCAAATAGCATCGTGGCCTTTCGTCGTTTTGGGTAACACAACGACGAAATCCATTGTGATATGATCCCACTTCCATTCTGGAATGGGTAGGGATTGTAGAGTTCCAGCTGGTCGTTGGTGTTCGGCTTTGATCAGTTGGCAAGTCAAAATCGGTTCACGAATGCAGCGTTGTCTTTCTCCATTCCTGGCCACCAGAATGTTATTCGCAAATCTTGATACATCTTTGTGGCGCCTGTGTACCGAGTATGTGTTCGCGTGTGCTTCGTTCATTATCGCTTGTTGCAGCTCCTCATTGTCAGGCACATAAAGACGATTCTTGTATAATATAGCTCCATCCTCTTGTATTTTAAAATCCTCGGGTAACGCATCTTTCATTTTTAGATAGAGTTCGTCTTCTTCTTGCGTCTTCCTGATCCGTTCTAGCAGTGTGGGTTGAAGGGTTAAAGCTGCTAGTTTGTTTCAACTTCGCCTAAATTGATTATCTCTATTCCCAGTTGATGTAACTCTGCATTCACCGCTTTTCGACTTAGCGCATTTGCGACTACGTTTGCCTTGCCCGGATGATAGCTGATAACGCAATCGTCGTCCTTTACTAGTTCTAACCATCGCCGCTGTCGCATATTTAATTCCTTCTGAGTGAAGAAATACTTCAAGCTCTTATGGTCTGTGAAGATTTCACACTTTTCTCCATAGAGGTAATGTGTCCGTATCTTCAAAGCGAAGACCACTGCTGCCAGATCCAAGTCGTGTGTCGGATAGTTCTTCTCGTATTCCTTTAACTGCCGTGAAGCATAGGCAATCACCTTTCCGTTCTGCATCAGCACGCACCCAAACCATTCTTCGAAGCATCGCTGTATACTACAAATCCCCCGGTCCCTGATGGTATTGTCATTATCAGGGCAGAGGTAAGACGTTTTTTCAATTCTTGAAAGCTCTACTCGCATGCTTCGGTCCATTTAAACGGAAAGTTCTTCCTCGTCAGATTGGTCAGTGTAGAGGCATACTGGAGAAGTCCGCTATAAACTTACGGTAATATCCCGCAAGTCCAGGAAAACTCCGGACCTCTGCCAGTTATTAGAAGCTTGTGAAGAAATGATATTATATGTCGAAGTTTTATGGAGAATGACGAGATCTTTATATGTCGAAGTCTTTCATTAGAATGTCGAGATTTTGATATATCGTGAAAGATAGATCTCGAGAAACTTAAAGGTTAATGTCGAATCTTTTCATAATACACCTCGAAATCATACATTATTATATCTCGAAATCCCTCTATGATACATATCGAAATTTTGCATTATTATATCCGAATTCCTTCCATGATACATCTCGACTTTGTGTTTTGTTACACCTCGAAATCCCTTATGATACCTTGTCGAGAATTTCTAGGCATGTCGAAATCATCAACTATCGATATCTCAGACCTAATAAACCTATTGATGTATACTGAAAACAAATTGAAAATACTTATAAAAACAAAACTCCATCGTTGTTTATATCAAAACTGATAGTATCAATATTAACTCAATTACATTTCTTTAATCCTAGCAATTACCTTACGAAAGCTATGCTTGATTGTTCTAGCACATAATCAAATCACGAAACGTTCCAGGTTTATTTGACCTTAAACTCATATTACAAGACAAACCCTAATGAACTTCATACCTTCTTTAATGCTCGTACACCCTTAGCATAAAATATAATTAGAAATTTAATTTCAAGAAAATCATGTCTAAGTTTCCTACATACTAACGCATTCAAAAACGTTCTCTAATTCTCAACTACTAATATTAGCTTAATCATTTAAAGCATATAGTTAATGAAGCTAGTTAAATACGTTAAGCACAAGAGAGCAAAAACATATACCTCGCTTAGAAGCTCGGATTCTTGGTTTGTTTAAGCTCCTAAATGCTCTGAAGTTTACGTACTCTTGCTAGAGTTTTCTCCTTTTCGTTAACTGTTCTTCTCGTTTGAGTTATGAGGGTTTCTCCAATAGTTTACTTGATATACATAAAACCCTTGGAAATTCGTGAATGATGTGACTAAATGGTGACGTTGTTTTTTCTTTAAGCCTAAGTATATCTCTATTCCTTAATATGTGTTTCTAATTTGGGCCCTAACTATATGTTAAATAGCCCAACGTTGAGTCCCAATGTTTCTTTTTTTTATGGTTCTAACATTATAAGTACTTGTGTTATTATTTTCGGACATTATTTGAAACTAAAAAAATCGATCTTAGTTCACATTGATTACATCAAAATACCGTATTAAATTTTACGGGTATTACACCGGTAGCTACACGATGGAACTTGGAATAAAGCTATCCAAGTTTGAGGGAGGACAAGGAGTAAAACACAACCGAATATCGTACTCTCGTGGGAAGTTTGCGCTACTTAACTTGCACAAGACCGGACATCGCTTATAGCGTGGAGTCGTTTGCCGCTATATGAAAGACCCGGGGCAGTCACATCTAAAGGCGATCAAGAGAATTCTTCGATTGATTCGAGGAACACAATCACTAGGTCTATTTTATTCAAAGGCGAGCGACGGCAAACTAATCGGATATCCAGACAGTGATTGGTGTGGTGATATCGATGATCGAAAAGCAAGGGTGGTCGCGTATTTTATTTAGGAAGCACAACGTTCATGTGGCTATCGAAGAAACAAGCGATAATGACTCTATCAACCTGTGAAGCGGAGTATGTGGCAGCATCGTGGTGTGTCTGTCACGTAATATGGCTAAGAAGTTTACTGCTCGAGTTGAATCTTCAACAAGTCGAGCCAACCGAAATTCGAGTAGATAATAAGTCCGCACTCGAGTTGGCGAAAAATCCAGTTCATCATGAGAGGAGCAAACATATTGATGCTCCGTTCCATTTTATTAGAGAGCATGTAAAAAATGGAGAAGTGAAGCTGGTGCAAGTAGCAAGTCTGGATCAGGTTGCAGATATTTTCACGAAGCCGTTACCAATAAATACGTTCGAGAATCGAAGCAGATGCTCGGGATGGAAGACGAAGGCATTGAGCTTAAGGGAGGAATTTGTTGAATAATCATAATACATTAAAAAAAGACAAGAAGACACAACATCCACAATTCAAGTAGACAAAGTAGCATAAATGGAGAAGACAAGGCAACCCATGTTTTGAGGAATTAGAGAAGAAAACATGCTAAGGACAAAATTGAGTAAACCATGCAAAGAATAGTGGAGGTTCGGAGCTTTTGATACGTTAAGCTTAGTACTAGCTAGTTGTAAGCTATTTTATTATATATACGTGCATGTACTCCTTATGTAAAAGAGTAGAGTGAGAACAACGAATGAAGAGAAGTAAGAATTATTAATCTCCTCTCATCAACACTCTTAACAGTGAATAGTTAAAAAATAGAGTGGCATCAGAGAGCTTGTTTCTAACGATTCTTATACTCCTGAGCAATAAATACGAGTGTTCATCTCATCGCAAAATAACATAAACTTCAAAGATAAAAGCCTGGGATAATCGACATATGCTTGGATGTACAGAGCTTGAAGATGAACTGATTTAGCTGCTGGAAATTCTATCAAGTGTTGAAGCCTTCTTTAATTCAGTTTAAAGGTGAGCCGTTGATCTTCGCGGGCATCAGATCAAATGGCTGAGGTGAAAAGTTGTTCTTCACTTATAGAGTCGTTTAACACTTTATCAGATGGGTGATATAATCGGTACAACTCAAGAAGCACGTCTACAAGTCTGTTGAAAAGAACATCAGATCTTCTCTTCTATATATATCAGATGATCAGTTTGAGTGATAGGCTTTGTGAGCTTGTAACTTTCGGTAGAGAGTGAATTTCTGAGAGCTGTACAAGAGCAAGTTGGAGAGCGTATGAGAGGCTTGTAAACCCTTCTTCTCGATTAATAAAAGAAGCTCTGATTGGTCCGTGAACGTAGACCAAAGTTGGGTCGAACCACGTAAAAATCCTGTGTTTTTCTGTGTTTCGTTTTTCATCTGTTTTTCAATTCGATCTCCTTCAAGAACTTGTTTCTTGGATCAATTCACACACATATTCGATAGAAGTGTGGATGCGAATCTTGGGCGGCCGAAATCTCAAAATATATTATATGTTGTTCTTACATCATGATGAAGCTGGAAGCTCTACAAAGCTGAGCCCTTTTTGCGCCTCTGTATTAATTCTTTTTGTTGTTATATCATCACCTTGTTTGTTGTTGCAAAGCAAAATGGTTCTTCCCAGTGTTGTTCTTGCAAAGCAGAGGAGATGTATAATCAAATCTTTATTTTAGTTTCCTTTTGCCATTTGTATACTTTAGCTAGATTATTGAGCAGCATAGAAACGAGTTTAGTACTGTAAATAATTGTCATTAGGACAAGATCTACTTGTTATAATATGATCATTGTTGTAAGCCCATTAACATGGAGAGGACTAAAAGGGTTCTGTTTGAGTTGAATATTGTGACTCATTATACAAATAGAAAGGGCTAATCACTTTCGAATCAATTTGTTATAATTGCGAATCTTAACTTTTTTGGTATATCGTGTTTCAATGGTATGATTATTTTTTTTGTTTTCTGGTTATAATATGAAAATGATGCTACGTCCCAAGAGTTTTCTAAGCGAGAAATGCAACAGTTTCGAATTTTTTAGATCGCGGAAATCTTTTTGAAATTTTAATCCTTGAAAAATTGTGAACATCACAAAATAAAATATTAGTACTTACGATGTTAACGAAACATTTGAAAATTTTAGTCAATTGGGCATCTTCTTCGAGATGTTATAGACTACTTTAACTGTCACTTTTAAGCACGTGGATCCAAATTACTTCTGTGGCTTCATTTTATTGGTTAATGAGTTTAGAGAAGTCCGATTTCTCTAAATTCACGGAACAACCGTACGGATTTGACGAGGAGAAAGTCGATGTCTGTAATATGTTTATATAAAAAAAATACAATAATTCTTTTAAGCGAATTAATTAATAACTTAAGTAGTACTTCCCGACTTAAATGAAATATGAATTTATATCTGGAAAGCAAAAAAGTCAAATATGTTTGTTTTAATTTGTTTGCCACGCTTAGCGTATGCAACAGTTTGATTACCCCTAACGCGTCATTAATAGTGGACCCACTGATTAACGTTATATATAGTAACAATGATCACTTCGATAAGGAAATATCATACATAGAAATAAAGAAAGGTGATCGAGAAAAATAAAAGGTAACAAACATCTCGTTATTCTTGCACCATTCGATCCATACTTTGTATTTCTGCGTTTTATGCCTCTAAGATTCAGTTCCTATTATGGTTGGTTGAAAGATTTTAATGATTGAACATTCTTCGTTATGCACTGATGACTGCGTTAGGGTTTCTAGTTTGCAAGAATCTTGGAACACTTTGGTACGATCGTTGTAAAATATTTCTCTCTGTCGCTTATGACCAAATTTCCTTTCTTTTTCTTTTTTACATACCCGAAACCTCACTCCCTTTGATTGAATCAGAACCCAAATTTATGCCATCCTTGTTATTGCATCTAACGGACTTTTTCATCAACTGTAACTGAGATCTAACGTCGATGATATCTTACCAGTGAGAATGATCGTTAAAATGTGTGCTTTTTTATTTCTTCTGTTTTAGGGTTTATCACACAAGAAACCTCACTCCTTTTGAATCAGAATCCAATCTGTTTTACAGTTCTTGAATTATGCCGTCTTGTTATTGCATCTATGGAATTCTTCGTCAACTGTAACTGATCTAACGATGATCTCTTGCAAATGGGAATGATCATTAATATGTGTTCATATTCTTTTCGTTTTGCAGATGTGAAAAACTAAAAAAAAAACCTTGATTTCGAGATATCTGCTATGCCCGCTATGACGACTACCAAAGATTGCAGAAAAGGGCTCCAAGAAACCTGAATTGGGACGAACCAACGTTGTAATGAAACCCATTTCAGATCACAAGTCGAAAGACGTTTCGAAAGGTTCGCTTTGCAATCTCATCGCAGAAAACGCTCAGACGAAGAAAAGTCCATTGATGGCCAGTGTTTGAAAAAGAAGCAGCAGAAAGATGGACCCTAATGGTAATAATTTGAATTTCAAAATAGTATTATTTTTTTTTTTATTTTTTCCCCATTTACGCTATTAATTTATCTCTAATGATGGGTTTTTCTCTAATAATTTTCTAGGGTCTCAAGTTGTTCACCGTGAAAGAAGCGAGGCGAGTGTTTCAATCGAAGGTAACTATGAATATATATGCTCTTTATTATTTATTCATTCATTTCTATACTTCATTCAATATACTTACAAGTTTTCTCTTAATTAGATTGTGTCCAAAATCAAATCTCTACGGAGAAGGTGAGTTCGACTTCGAGGGCTGAAACGTTGAAAAGCCGATTTGCAGAAACCATTCGCAAATCTCAAGCATACCTAGGCAATGTAATATAATGGTTTTCCTTTTCTTCTTACGATATTTATTGGAAAAGTTATAATTTGTAATAACACTGAATAATGTGAACTTTTTTGCAGGATGTCAATGTAAAATCTCCATTATCTTTAGAAGAAAGGGCGCCAGAACTATTTAATGCAGCAACGTGAGAAAGAAAGAGCAGCTGCAAGAATGGCGATAGAAAAGGTTATTGGCAATATAATATCAAGTGGATGACCTAGGAGTAATAAGGCGAATCCCACAAATTATGGAGTGATAAGGGGGATTAGGTCAATCCACTAATTATGGAGAAATAAGGCGATATCAATCAGAAGATTTAGTCAAAGGTTATGGATGGTATCAAGGATCCCAAATAGTAATATATTCTCTTACATATGGTAGTCTGGGTCAATAAGGAAAAAAATATCTCTCTATTTAGTGCTCATTATTATGATTGATTGTGATTGATTCTGCTACGATGTACTCTATATATATGCTCATCGATTGTAATAGTTTTAAAAAAAGAAACCAGTCAATAAAATATTCATTAGTCTTTTCTCGATTTCAGTTTTTCTCTTGGTATCAGAGCCTCTTCACCATGGCTTCCCTATCTCTAAACGTTGGTAACTTCGTCACGCTAAAACTCACCCCAACCAACTATCCATTGTGGAGAGAGAACAAGTATTAGGCTTGGCAGAAAGTCAAGACCTAGTTCATCACCTCGAAAAAGCCAACCCAGTTCCATCCAAATTCACTACACAAAATCGACAAGCCTCAAGCTCAGAAACAACCACCCATCAACACAGAAAAACAACACCAACTCCAACAAAAGAATTCATTGCATGGCAAAAGTCTGATCGTCTCCTTCGTGGCTGGATTATTGGAACTCTGTCGAAGAGGCCCTTGGACTTGTCATAGGGTTAGACACATCAATTGCAGTCTGGACTGCACTCAAAGAAGCCTACGCGCAAGACTCTCAAGAGCGAGAATTCACACTACGACAACAATTAACCTATTTGCGCAAAGATGAAAGCAAATTGTTGCGGAACACATACGGACCTTCAAAGGGTTATGCGACAATCTTGCCGCAATCGGAAAAGCCAATCCCAGATCAAGAAAAAGTATTTTGTCTTCTAACAAGCCTTGGACCTCAATATGAAACCTTCACAACAACAATGCTGAAACCCCCACGACCGACGTATGCTGAAGTTGTTTCACAGTTGGAGAGCCTAGATCAACGCCGAAGCTGGTTCTCAAATCAACATGATACTTCGCTCACAACACTCACACCGCATCTAGCCTTTTACGGACATCAACAGACGACCAACTTCAAGCCAAAAATCCAACTAACCAGTTCAATTCTGTGGGCCGTGGTTTCCAAGCACAGCAATCTCGTAGCCAACCCAAGGATATCCCAACACACAACGCAAGCCGCCTCCACCTGGACAACGTCGAATGACTACTGCAGAGAGAGAAACTATACCGTGATGCAATTGTCAATATTGCGATAAGCCAGGTCACGTTGCAAAAATCTGTGGTGGTTACTGAAGAAAGAAAATCAGAATAAGGAAATCCCACAGGCACTAGCGGCGCTCACACTCGACAACTCCGTAATTGATACAGAATGGACATCAGATACCGGCGCTTCTAATCATATGACGGGAGAACCAGGTATGTTAAAGAATATCCATAAATATAAGGGATGTGACTCGATCGTTATTGGTGATGGATCCTCGTTACCCATAACAGGTATTGGTAATTCCTTAATTAAGCAAAAAGATAAAACTTTACCGCTTCATAATGTTCTTTTTGTTCCAGATCTTAAGAAAAATTTGCTTTCCATCAGTCAACTTACATCTGAGTTCCCTGTTAATTGCGAATTCTCTAACACTAATTTTTGTGTAAAGTCACGGAGCACAGGTCAACCACTCATAACAGGGACACGCAAGGGTAATTTATACGTCCTGTCTAATGAGCCAGAAGCACATTTTTCTTATCGTTTCAAATCTGGCACATCAGACATCTGGCATCAACGTTTGGGTCATCCGCAATCATCTGCTGTTCATTTATTAAAGAATAAAGGTCTTATCGATGTCGTAGGGTCTTCGAAAAAAATCATTTGTGTGATAGTTGTCAATTAGGAAAGTTAAGCAAACTACCATTTAGTTCATCTGAGCACTCAACTTCTGATATTTTTAATAAAATACATTGTGATCTTTGGGGTCCCGCTCCTGTTTTATCTATTGGAAAATTCGTTATTATGCATGTCTAGTCGATGATTTTTCAAAGTATACTTGGATTATTCCTTTAAAAAATAAATCTGATTTTTTTACTGCTTATTTAATGTTTGAAAAATACGTTTGAGCGACAATTTAATAAGAAAATCAAGGTCTTCCACTCAGATGGCGGGGGTGTGAATTTGTTAATTCTCAATTATCATCTCACTTTCTTACCACAGGAATTGTTCATCAAATCTCATGCCCCTATACACCAGAACAAACAGGTATGGTTGAACGACGACATCGTATTATACGAGAACTAGGTATGACGATGTTATTTCACAGTCATGTTCCACTGTCTTTATGGGTAGAAGCCTTTTCAACAGCTGTTTTTCTTATTAATCGTCTTCCTTCATCGTCTCTTATGTCTGAAACACCATATTTCAAATTACATGGAACTCATCCTGACTATAGTTCTCTTCGAGTATTCGGTTGCAAATGTTTTCCATACACATGGGACACGAAAAATAATAAGTTTGATCCTAAATCTGTTTATGTGTTTTTGCAGGATACAGCGAAAAACATAAAGGATATAAGTGTTTTCATCTCTCTAGTCGCAAGTTTATTATTTCTCGACATGTTGCCTTGATGAAAATGATTTTCCTTTCAAATATCATAAAAAGTCTCCTACGAACTCCCACGTTCATAATTTGTTTGAATCATGGCTAACCTCTCATGTTAGTTCTGAATCAGGTATGACCTCGCAGGATAATATCTCACATCCTAACTCTAATATCCCGCTCCCAGTGATTGTCACAGATGTTTCACAAGGTGACCCAACGCCATCCTCCGACGATACTATTGCTGAAGCCACACCTGAATCTGGCGAGTCCTTAGCACCTGATCTAACAACTCCTTCAGATATGCATGTGACCGATTCCACAACTATATTGTCTGAAGCCGCATCCCAGCCCTCCACATCAACAGCATCATATGACGACCCGCTCTCATCATGGTATTTTTAAACCAAATCCTAAATATGCATTGAACGTTTTTGTTTCTAGCAGCGTACCTCGTGAACCCAAGACAGTTAAGTCAGCATTATCACATCCGGGATGGAAAGCTGCGATGCTTGACGAACTTACAGCCCTTCATCAAATAAAAACATGGCGACTTGTTCCACGAACATCCAACATGCATGTGATTGGATCAAAATGGGTCTTTAAGACTAAGCTTGCGACCTGATGGTACACTGGATCGCCTCAAAGCTCGCCTGGTGGCGAAAGGTTACCATCAAATTAATGGGCTTGATTATACAGAAACGTTTTCACCTGTCATCCGTCCAGGTACAATTCGCCTAGTTTTAACTGTTGCTCTTGTCAAACACTGGCCAATCCGACAATTAGATGTCAAAAATGCGTTTTTACATGGCTATATCAATGAAGCTATTTACATGGAACAACCGCCAGGTATGTCTGATTCTCACTTTCCAAATTATGTTTGCAAACTTGAACGTGCTTTATATGGACTTAAACAAGCACCTCGTGCTTGGTTCGATAGGCTTAGTAAATTTTTGCTTTCATGTGGCTTCTTTTGTAGCCTCGCTGACCCTTCCCTTTTTATCTGTCACTCTAGTAAAGGTGTTCTTGTCTTATTATTATACGTTGACGATATGCTTCTTACAGGATCTTCTAATGATATTGTCACTTCTTTTATTAAAACATTAAGCTATGAATTCTCGATGAAGGACCTGGACCAGTTCATCATTTTCTAGGAGTTGAGATATCTTCCACGTCTAATGGGTTGCATCTTTCTCAATCACACTATGCGCTTACCATCCTGGAGCGGTCCGACATGTTAGACTGCAAACCCATGCAACTCCGCTCGACGTCAAGTTACAACCCTCGACCGATGCGCCTCCTCTCGAAGATCCCAGCCATTATCGTGGGATCGTGGGAGCACTTCAGTATTTGACTCTCACGCGTCCGGATTTGTCTTACTGTGTTAACTATGTCTCTCAGTTTATGCATGCACCGACGATCGCTCACATGAAACTCGTCCATCGGATCCTTCGCTACCTAAAGGGCACGATCTCCACTGGTTTACATCTCACTTCTACAACTACTCTCACATTGTCAGCTTTCTCTGATGCTGATTGGGCAGGATGTCCCACGACACGACGCTCGACTACTGGCTATTGCACATTTCTCGGCTCCAATATTATTTCTTGGTGTGCTAAGAAGCAACATACTATCTCGCGCTCCAGTACCGAAGCAGAATATCGTGCTATGGCTAATACAGCAGCCGAGCTTACCTGGCTTACCTACATTCTCAATGATCTTCGCATCCCCGTTCAACCGCCACCAACGATCTACTGTGACAATATCAGTGCTTTGTACATGACAGTCAATCCAGTCTTTCATGCACGCAGTAAACATATAGAACTGGACTACCATTTTGTACGTGAACGTGTTGCTATTGGGCTACTTGTTACTAAACATATTCCTTCGACGGATCAAATTGCCGACCCTCTTCACCAAATCGGTCTCGAAAGCTACACTGGCTTCGTTTCGCGCCAAACTGTGCCTTCAACCTCGGCTCAGTTTGCGGGAGGGTATTGGCAATATAATATCAAGTGGATGACCTAGGAGTAATAAGGCGAATCCCACAAATTATGGAGTGATAAGGGGATTAGGTCAATCCACTATTATGGAGAAATAAGGCGATATCAATCAGAAGATTTAGTCAAAGGTTATGGATGGTATCAAGGATCCCAAATAGTAATATATTCTCTTACATATGGTAGTCTGGTCAATAAGGAAAAAAATATCTCTCTATTTAGTGCTCATTATTATGATTGATTGTGATTGATTCTGCTACGATGTACTCTATATATATGCTCATCGATTGTAATAGTTTTAAAAGAAACACAGTCAATAAAATATTCATTAGTCTTTTCTCGATTTCAGTTTTCTTGTTTCTCTAAGGTAAAATTCGATGGATTATCTTCTATTATCAGATTATCTTCTCTAAGGTAACAATTCGATGGATTATTCTAACATTATCACAATATATACTTCAATATTCAATACGAAATCATTTTCTTTTACTTAACTTTTTATTTTATGTAACAGATGGAGAAGACCGTTGAGTTCAACGATGGCCGTGCCGTCATGAGAGATTTCTATATGTTATTATTTTCCGAAGCAGTTTGACTACGAAGAAGAAAGACTATTTTGGGTCCTATTTGTATCATCGCTTCATATTAATCAATAAAAGTTGATTTTTTTTTTCTTTTAAAGCAATCTTATCTTTTGCAGCATATGTGATATAATTTCAATGAATCATTTCATGTATATGCTTAATACTTGTATTGTAGTGGGTGGAATCAAGAGATGCATGAGGATTTCAA
The DNA here is from genome assembly GCA_027422505.1 of Craterostigma plantagineum. Lineage (NCBI taxonomy): Eukaryota > Viridiplantae > Streptophyta > Magnoliopsida > Lamiales > Linderniaceae > Craterostigma > Craterostigma plantagineum. The sequence goes on from JAPQWV010001100.1 coordinate 52,967, forward strand.
AATGGAATTTGAAATGATATCTTTGTTTGTCCATTAATTTATATGGTGCCTAGTAAATTTACAATAAAACCAATACGTAAACTTAGGTTTCATAATACACTAGTTCTTCTCCACACTCAAATACATGTGCTTGAAATTGTATATTAATTATAAAATAATAGTTACTAAAAATATAGGGGTAAAAATTTAAAATATAAACATTTTATGTAGTGTGTTGATTTATTTTAATTTAATATTATTATTTTTAATTAATCTTAACTAACACATTGACGATTTATATCAGGTCTTCATGCTTAATAAAAGAAAATAATTATATTACAAGTAAAAAAAATCCTACGTGCAGAAAGATTAAAGAGTGTCTAATTGATAATATACTCTTTTTTTTTGAACAACTTGATAATTTACTCGAATAGTAAAAAAAATTGAATGAAAAAACCAAGAAAAGAACATTTTTTAAAGACCATTTTATGAATAATATAAAACCAAGAGCATGGCTTAATGATTTGGGACTTAAAACTCCAATCGAGAGTTAATTACTAATAAGTAGACTCGTGGGCTAATTTTTCATTAATGTTATTCTCAAATTATTACTATAAATCACACAACTTCCTTTGAGAAGAACATCCTATTCCTACTTATATTACTGCTATGTTCCTTTATAACTTTCAACTAATTAATTTACGGAAATTTAATTTAAAAAATCTTCACAATGAAATCAATCATCGTACTTGGAAATAATAAATATTTATACGTGTTCCCTGATAAAACCACTACCCTTTTAACCAATCAACCTAAACCTTATCTCCGCCCAAACCCCACCACCCATCACCAAACCACCGTGGTCGCCGGAAAATACCTCGCCGGAGAACAAACGATGTCATCGATTCCGACTTTCCCACTCCAAACGTCTCCGACGATCGTCAAGTTATTCAACGAGAACAAACCCTCGTTCTTCTCAGTGAGCTTAAGAAATAGCCATTGCTGCCGCCCAGCTCGGACGATACCGTCGAGGAATGGGTGTTTGACGGCGGTTGGGTGCTCGACGTCGATGCCGTTTATAGGAAGAGTCGGATTTCATAGAAGGGAAGGTAATTTTTCCTTGCTTTCGTTCAGCGTGGACCCGAAAATTGGTGCTGAAGCTGAAGCCAAGCCCGACGGTTCGCAAGTGTTGTCTGGGTTGCTTCCGTTCGTCGTCGCCGTTACTGCTTTTGCTGCGCTTTATCGTCCTTCCACGTTTACTTGGTAAGTTGATTCTGATCGGCTTGACGTGATTGATACACTTGGTTCTTAGCTACGATGTTGACTAATCAGTGATCGTTACCTGTAATTAGTTGAAGGATATGAGTGTAGTTAGTGAATCATTTACATTCGTTTCATTAGTTTCACTGCAAGCTCTGAGCCTGATAAATTAGCTGGAAAACAGGATTTCTTTGTCAATCGTTGAGATGATTTGTGATTGAATCATTTATCGCCAAGTATTGATCGAAATCCCAATTTAATCAATGTAATATGAGTGTGATTATAGAATGTTTTGACTATCATAATTCTGCTACTTTTTCGAACATTAGTGTTACAAGATGTGTGCTGAATGGTTAACCATAAGAACTTGAGAACTTGTTTTTACTACGTCTTGCTTGCTTGGGAATTAAACGAATCAGTTAAGGGACACAATTACACTTGGCCATAATTCAGTTTTCCTCTTAAGATCTGTGCTGTCTTCTCAGTTAGACATGGCGATGGTTTCTATATTGAAGAATGCGTAAATACTTTCTTAAGGAGTCTCTATCCTTCCTTGTCTTTTTCTTGTCGAAAATGATAGAGGACAGTGCAGGGTATCAAAGAAATGTACGCCCCTGCTACTAGAGGAATCATGCTATCGATCGGGATCAAACTCTCAGTCGACGATTTCGCCCTAGCATTTAAGAGGTAAACAGAAAAAGCTCTCTTTCTCCCTTATCCCCTTCTTACACAAACTTGACAGAGAGGTAGACATTTAATCATCTGATCTCAAATGCTTTTTACAGACCTCTCCCATTATCCATCGGATTCATAGCTCAGTATGCGCTGAAACCAGCCCTTGGTGTTTTCGTCGCCCGAGCCTTTGGAATGTCTCCCATGTTCTACGCTGGCTTTGTCCTCACATCATGCGTCGCCGGTGCTCAGCTCTCAAGCTACGCCAGCTTCTTGAGCAAAGGAGACGTAGCGCTAAGCATACTTCTGACAAGCTCTTCCACCATTGCTTCAGTGCTCGTCACTCCTCTCTTAACGGGCCTTCTGATTGGCTCCGTCGTCCCAGTCGATGTTGTCGCAATGTCGAAATCAATTTTGCAGGTAACAAATCGAATTATTCTCAGTCAGTAGACAGAACCCATTTTTTTTTTCTCTAAAAAAACGAACTTCTTATCATATTATTTAGGTGGTTTTGGTCCCCATAACGGTGGGTTTGGCGCTAAACACATACGCAAAGCCAGTCGTATCAGTGATACAGCCCTTGATGCCATTCGTGGCCATGATATGCACTTCGATGTGCATAGGAAGCCCACTAGCCATAAACCGAAGCCAAATACTCTCAGTCGAGGGCCTGAGATTGGTGGGGCCCGTCTTGACCTTCCACGCGTTGGCCTTCGCATTGGGCTATTGGGTCACCAAGATCCAACCCACGAGGCAAGAATCGATCAAGAAGTTGTTTCTGACATATAATGCTCGAAAAATCTTTTTTTTTATCGAAATTAATTGGGTTCTTGGGTTATAGGTTGGAAGAAGAAGTGTGCAGAACGATATCTCTGTGCACGGGAATGCAGAGTTCTACGCTGGCGGGACTGCTAGCGAGTCAGTTTCTGGGCAGCACTCAGTCGGTTCCAGCGGCTTGTTCAGTGGTGGCTATGGCTATAATGGGCCTTTGCCTCGCTTCGTTTTGGGGCTGTGGGCTAAGGCTTAGGGCTCTGCCGTGGCTCGTTGTTCCTCGGGCTGGTTCGACCATTAAGGCATAGAGAAATGTTTAAGGACTTCAAATATGACATCTATATAGGTATTTATATACAGAGAGCAGTGAGATGTACAAATGCATATTTAACTTGTGTATATACATACATGAGATATAGAATGTGTAGATCTTTTTCAAATAAACAGTTCCCGTTGCCGTTGGACAGTGACATTTGAAGCACAGAAAATTGCAGACTCATAAAAATCATTTCTTTGAGTAGCTTATGCTCGTCCCATGTAGTAATAATAATACATGTTAATTATGAATGGTGAAGTACAGCTACAATTAGTAAAGGGGGAACTTGGAATCGACGTCTTTGGTCCAAGACTCGAGCCCTCCGATGATATCCATGGCAGAAGAAAAGCCAAGCTTACGAAGACGCTCAACGGCCCTCTGCGAATCGTTGCCTCTTCTGCAGATAACGTAAAGGGAAGCATTTTCTTTTGCGTTCTCTTCTTCTCTTTCCAAGGCTGACGTCACCTCGGAGACTCTACTGTCCAAATCTGACAGGGGAATGTTGATGGATTTGGGGAGAGATGCGATCTTGTAATGATGGGCGGGTCTAACGTCCAATAGTACGTGCGCTTCGCCTCTTTCCTCTCTCTCTTGGTACGCTTTGCTGCTAATCCTTGAATCTTCTTGGAGGAGATTCAGATTCAGTGGGCCCTGAAGAAAAATTGCAGAAGAACGATGTTATGTGCAAGGCTAAGAGCTCGTACCATACATATAATAGCAATGCGCGTCTCAGTAGTTCCAAGTGTACGTATGAATCTAAGTCCTAGCAAGCTTTAGGTAAAAGGGGAGAACCAATGGGGGAAGAAAATGCATACCGTGGAAAATGGAGACTGAGTGAAATCTTCATAGTCGAAGCGACCAAGATTTTGAGCTGTCAGCTTTGCATTTTCTCCGCAGGCTTCGCAGTTCAGTGATCTCCCTCTGATCTTGACCTAAGTAAAAAGGTAACGAGTTCGAGAATCAAATAGTACGCTAATGCACTGCAGTGACTAGATCATGCTTAATATTTGCAGTGAAATTTCATATGTTGAGATATTCATGATGCAACTAATGCTTCCATAGCTTCCTCATAAATGTGTTCAATGTGCCTCACGAATAAAAAAACTCTACATAAGATGAGTAGAAACATACAACACGGATACGAGCAGAAAGCGCATCAAACAGTATCATTCGTCCAGAAAGTGGTTCCCCAACATCACCAGCAACTTTTATAGCCTCAAGAGCTTGGAGACAACCAATAATGCCAGGAACTGCAATTCGAGGGCAAATGTAAAGAAATAGAAACCTCGAAAGGGAAAGAGAACTAAACATTCGGAATTTGAAGAAGAAAAGGATAAAGTTGCGTTTCCACAAATTTGATGCAGCAAACAAATACAGAAGTAGAATAACATCTGCTGCTATGCATTGTAATATCAAGTGATAAAATGAATTCAAAGAAAAATCTTAAGTGTTACAAGCCAAGATGTACCTACTCCTAGGACTCCTGCATCTGCGCATCTCTGACATGCCGTACTTGGCGGCGGAGTTGGAAAAAGACAGCGATAGCATGGACCTCCGTTGTAATTGTACACAGTTAGCTACATCGTATGAAAAAGAAATAAATAGGTTGCATAGATGTCAACACATATTTAAGAGCCGAGTATATTTGCCAGTTAAGTGTAACGCTGAGAATTTATATAAATCAAGAAGTTTACCTGGCCTTCTAGTCCAAGAGCAGCTCCAGAAATTAGAGGCTACAAGACACAATAGATCATCAGTGCAACGAAGAGAAACTGACAATTGTGTTATGAAAACCAAATCTTTGGTTCAGATTCTTGTATTCAGGCAAGGCAAGGCATTGCAAAATACTCACCTTGCTCAACACAACACAAGAGTCACTGATCAAGTAGCGACTAGGCACATTGTCAGTTGCATCTACAACAATATCATACCTACAACAAATTAGAAGCCAATAACTCAAACATCTAACAGGCAAATAACTTAGTAAAGCTACAGTTAAGAAGGGAGGCGAAGCATCATACTTGCTCATGATCTCCAGTGCGTTGGAAGCACGGAATGCTTCTTTGTGCTCAATTATTTGTACAGTAGAGTTAATCCTGAACAATTCAAAAATAACTAGGTATTAAATCAAAGTGTCACCGTGAATCACAAAAATACGTGTACTTTATCCAATCACGATTTTCAGATTTCAATTAAAAACGAACGAGAGAATAATGAGCATACGCTCGACATGTAGCAGCAGCTGACTCCACCTTCGATCTTCCAATATATGCCTCGCTATGGATTACCTACAAGAACTCATAAATTACATCATTCCAACGAGCTAACAGAGTAAAGTAACCGCAAGGATAAAAAGGATTATAGAGAAGTAATTTAATCAAGTAGACAGACCATCAATGATGTGTCACCGTATTACTATCAGATAAAAAAAAGTATGGATTTTTTTGGAGCTTATTTCTTACCTGCCGATGCAAATTATTAAGCTCCACCACGTCATGATCGACAATACCCACACGACCTGCAATTCGAACCCACCATTTCACCAAATCAACAACTAATCGAACCCAACGAACTCAATCAATCCACACCAAGTACAGGAAAAAAAATTAAGGGGGAGAAAGAAAAAAAAAAAGCTAACCAAATCCACAGGCCGCAAGGTAGAGCAACGCAGGCGACCCCAATCCTCCAGCTCCGATCACCAACACCGACGAGTTCAGCAGCTTCGCCTGCGCGTCGACGCCGAACGAAGGCAGCAGCAGGTGGCGGCTGTATCGGTATATGCTCTCGGGGGAAAGCTCGCCGGCGAGAAGAGGCTTCTCAGCCGTCGGCGAAGGAGACGACGCTTCTCCCACTTGAATAGCTTCGAGAGCCGATATGCGCGCCTCGATTCGCGACTTCTCCTCTCTCAGCGCTTCAATTTCGCGGAGAACGTCAGACGACGTCGTTTGGAGCGCGCCGTTGGTATCCATTAGACGAGCGAGGAGAGTAACGTTTAACCTTAATTTAACTTCAAGACACTTAGCTGAGCTTAGACCAACTCCACCCGACACGCAAAACCCATTTTGGGTAGAAGGAATAGGTCCAACCGAGCTGCGTTTTTTATTTTTATTTTTTCTTTTGAACGCATTTTTGCGTTTTCACTGTTCATGTACTCAAAGTTTGCTAAAATTGATTTTTGACCCATAATATTACTTAATTATGTTAAAGTCCTATGGTAAAATTACATTTTCGACCAAAAATATTTTTTAATTATTTTCAATCTTATTATTATGGTTTGTTATTATTATTATTATTACTATTATTGTTATTATTATTATTATTATCATCTCATCATTACTATTATTATTATTATTATTATTTTGTTATTATTATTATTATCATTATTATACTATGATTATCGTTTTTACTGTTATTATTATTATGGTTGTTTTAATTAATGTCACTGAAAGAAAACGATAAAATAACATTACCAAAATAGCAATATATTGCATGCCGTGGAAAATGACACACAGAGAAAATAATAAACATTACATAAATTATTAAACCTACAACATATATTCAATAGTCAGGCAAACCAACATCACTTCCTCCAATATTATTGAAAATATGGCCAAATGCATCGGGTTGGAACGAATCTTGTTGAGTTTGTTGAGCTCTTTTTTGCAAAATGCGTGTCTTTTCAGCTTCAACATATGCTCGAACCTTTGGATCATTTATGGAACTGACATCTTGAAACAAAATTTTATTTTCTTCCCACATTTCTTTTAGGGCGTGGGACCTGTTTTGCATTTCTAGTTGGTGTTGCAATTGTTCATTTGTTTTTTTCAACTCATCAACGAGTTATTGTTTGCTTCCTGCATAGTGTTAATGATCGATGATGTATCATCATTTATCTTTCTTTTTAGTTTGGCTTTCTTCACCCCAATAGGTCTTTTCGAAGGAGAATCACCAAGAAAGTTATCTGAGTCATCTAAGTTTAGAGAAAATGAAGAAATACCATGAGATGATTGTCCGACAAACTCGGGAGTTGGAGTTTCTGACTCAGAAGAGGGATAATGGCCTTGTTTTTTTTGCTCTTCGTAGCACCATCTTTAAATTTTTCGAACCCTTTATAATGTCCCAAACATGATCGTATTTCCATCCTGATTTGAATTTGGGATCTTGTGCGAACAACACTTTTGCTCGACGCATCTAGAAGTTGTTCAAAATAATTACTCATAGTTAATAAGAATAATAAATTAGAAATTAGAAATTCAATAAAATTTTAATGCTCACTATATCTTCATTCGAAGCACCACTTTGGTGCATCTCATCTACGGCTTTTATGCATGCATGGAGTCTCTTGGCAGCTTTCTCGATTGTTTGGATCCGTGCTTGCATAGATCTCTTGGTGCGAACCTCATAATGCTCAGGTTTTTCTTCGTTGAAAGCTTCTTCTATACGAGACCAGAATCGATCAGATGATTGGTACACCCCAACAATTGGGTCTTGAGAAATTTCCATGTAAATCCGGCATAAAAGGATATCTTCATCGTGGTTGTAGGATGATGATCGGATCGACATTTTTACACAAAGCTAAATGTAATAGATGTTTTGTTGATGTTGGGAAGTAGTAAGTTCTACTAGAATGCAAAGAGTTCTTTTATAGTGAAACAACCTAAAAATGACAACTCACTACAAAGATTCTCACACATCTCTATGCTATAGCCTCGAAATGACAACTCCATGTAAGGAATCCCACACCTCTCTAACTTATGGCCTCGGAAGTGACTACTCTCTGCAAAGGTTTTCACACCTTCCAATGATCTACCCAAAATGACAACTCCATGGAAGGAATCCCACGCCTCTCTAACTTATGGCCTCGGAAGTGACTACTCTCTGCAAAGGTTCTCACACCTTCCAATGATCTACCCGGAATGACAACTCCATGCAAGGAATCCCACGCCTCTCTAACTTATGGCCTCGGAAGTGACTACTCTCTGCAAAGGTTCTCACACCTTCCAATGATCTACCTGAAACGACAACTCCATGCAAGGAATCCCACTCTAACTTATGGCCTCGGAAATGACTACTCTCTGCAGAGGTTCTCACACCTTCCAACGCTATGTCCCGCAAGACACAACTCATGTTCTTACACCTTTGAAATACACTACTATAAATACATAACTTATGCTCATGTGAAAACAATCAATCCATTTAGACATTTAAAATAATTTTCTCATCCTACATATGGGTTATTATTTAGCCGATAGCATATATCCAAAATGGTCTACAATTGTGCAAACAATTCATGAGCCACGCGGTCCCAAGAAAAATATTTTGCAATGAAGCAAGAATCTTGCAGAAAAGACGTTGAACGTACATTCGGAGTTCTTCAATCACGTTTTGGCATTGTAGCCGGACCGGTACGTTATTGGAAAAAAGAAGTACTACACGACATAATAACCACATGTATCATTTTGCATAACATGATTGTGGAGGATGAACGTGACCTTAGTGCCCCAATTCAAATTGAGATGGAATCGTCGCCGCCGGAGGTCGAAATGGCGATAGATGAAAATACTCGATTTGAAGAATTCATGTCTCGTTACAAAAAAATTAGGAATAAGATGATTACATTGCACTCTGTAATGCATTAATTGATCATTTTTGGGAGGAGTATACAAATGGCGAGACTTGAAATCTATCTCTTTGTTACGTGTTCAATTTTACTTATTTGCTTGTCTTTTTAGCTCGTGTATTGTAATTTTTATTTTTTAATAAGTATTTAGTTTATCAATTTTTATGTGTACCTTTTATCAATTCATAAAAAAATTATGCATTTTTTTTCCAATCGAATTAAAATAATAGTGTGGTCTAATTTGTAATTATAACAAAATATGTGATTAATATAGAAAAGTTATAAAAGTTGATGGGAAAGAGAATATCTAAGAATATTCTTTTGGTTTGAGAATGAGTTTAATGGTTGGAGTTGAATTACTGTTTGATGTGACGTTTACTGCAAAATGGGTTTATAAATGGGTTTTTCGCTTGGAGATGAGTTTCGACTTGGCTTGTAGTTGTATATGCTTATGTGGGCCCCAACATATATTGCGTTGTTGTCTCTTCTCTCTTTGTCCGTATGAAAAAAATCTGAAGGGAATGTGAAACCAAGTAAATCCATGAAGTTTCAAGTGTTTGAAATATATCACATCTCTTGACGTTTTAAGTGGTTTGTCGCATGCGTTAAAATGGATAAATATTGCAGATATATATACCTCTTTTTGTTACGTTTATCTACTCTCATAATAAGCTGAATGTCATAAAATGAGGACAAAGTCCAGTGTCAAAAGCTATACACGTGTAGTTCTTTTCTTTCCCAGGTTAATTAGGACATACACTAAATATAAGGCACACTATCTTTAAATATTTTTGTTCAAAGTAGAGCAGCTTCATTACAAGGGTTTGTCGCATAAACACCTTTAGGGAATAGTATGACTGAAATCGCATCTTCACTTCCAAGTAGCAGAGTTTGGAGTGATAGTGATAGTGATGATAATGGACAGAGATCAGATCATAGCTTGGCGAAAAGAAAGGTACGTACTTATAATACTTTTTTTATATTATTATTCATGCTGAATTTCATATAAGCCATTGCGTATAGCTGTTTTTCTTGGTCTTTGCATAAATCATAACATCTTAATAACGTGGTTATATAACGAAAAACTAATAACTATGGTCGGTTTAAGGTTGCACCATGTTTTAGATTAGATCACCGGCCATGTAAGTACTTTAGAAGTAAAGTCATCTAATTTGAAAAGTCGTACGTACGGAAAAGTTCTTATATCGCCTCGAAAATGGAGGGCGACCACTTTTTTCATTTCTATATAAAAAACTTAGCCCCATTGCTTTCCACACACACCACACTGTACTTAGGAAAAATCAAATCACACGCAAAAATGCAGAAGACTTCGTCTTCCTCGTACTTGGGCCCCGACGGCCTCGATCTGTCGAAATCCTTCTTCACCCCCATAAACGCGGCGGCCCCCACCGATGGCCGCCGGCGCGCCACCAAGATCACCGTCGTGGGCTGTGGCAACGTGGGGATGGCCATCGCCCAGACGGTTCTGACCCAAGACTTGGTCGACGAGCTCGTCCTCGTCGACTCCAACCAGGACAAGCTCATCGGAGAGGTGTTCGACTTCCAGCACGCCGCCGCGTTCCTGCCACGTGTCAGTATCACCGCCGCGTCGGACTACGCCCAGACGGCGGACTCCGACATCTGTATCATAACCGCCGGGGCGAGGCAGATCGTGGGGGAGAGCAGGCTTAACCTTTTGCAGAGGTAAGAAATATAATAATTAATTCCTCTCGAACCGTAACCGTAATAATTATTCATATCCGTATTTATTTAGAGAATAAATAATACTAATTCCTCAAAATGTGTGTGGCGCAGAAACGTGGCTCTATTTAAGGGCATTGTTCCCCCATTGGCTAAGCACTCGCCGGAGAGCATCCTATTGGTGGTTTCCAACCCGGTGGATCTTTTGACCTACGTGGCGTGGAGGCTATCCGGGTTTCCGGTCAATCGGGTCATCGGATCGGGTACGAATTTGGACTCTTCTAGATTTCGGTTCCTCATCGCGGATCACCTCGACGTCAACGCCCAGGACGTGCAGGTAAAAGTTTTTCCGATGCTCGCTCGAAAAGTCGAATCAAATATAGGGTTTATCATTTTTTCTCAGTTCTACAGTTTAGTGGGGTGACGTTATAGGGACAGAATTTAGGGGATGACATCATACGGACAGTAACTTTTTTAAATCAAGCAATTTCGGAATATTACACGCCGAAAACCTAGATTTTGTCCGACATTATAGGACATTGTAGGAAAAAAAGAATTTAGGGGTGACATTGTAGGTAAGAATAATTTTGGGGGTGGCATTGTACGAATATTAACTTTCAAATTAAGCCATATTTGGGACATTACACGCTGGAACTCTATATCTTATCTCAAAATTGCTTAGTTTCGAAAGACATTGTCCGTGTACTATCACCTCCTAAATTTGACGGAGCCCTAAAATTTAGGGTAAATTCAAATATAGGGTTCTGAGTTCTGACGTACAATGACCATAAATTAATTGATTTTGAAAGTAAGTGTCCCTATGATACCACTCCCAAAATTCTCAGTCCCTATGATACCAACATCCCCCTAAATTAGAGTACTGAAAAAATAATCAAACCTTAAATAAAATCTCATCAAACCAAAATGCATAATTTTCCTAGGCATACATCGTGGGGGAGCACGGAGACAGCTCTGTGGCCCTATGGTCGAGCATAAGCGTCGGCGGCGTACCAATCCTAAGCTTCCTGGAGAGGCAACAGATCGCCTTCGAGAAAGAAATCCTAAAGAACATACACAGAGAGGTCGTCCAAAGCGCTTACGAAGTCATACGCCTCAAGGGCTACACTTCGTGGGCCATAGGCTACTCGGTGGCTAGCTTGGCTCGAACCATACTTAGGGACCAGCGGCGAATCCACCCAGTGACGGTACTAGCCAAGGGGTTCTATGGAATGGACGGTGGTCAGGTTTTTCTGAGCCTGCCGGCCCAGCTAGGTCGAGGTGGGATTTTAGGGGTTACGAATATGCACCTTAGCGATGACGAGGCTCAGCAGCTTAGAGACTCGGCGGGTATTATGCTTGAAGTGCAAAGCCAACTTGGGCTTTAATTTTGTATGTATGTATACATATATATAAACATATGTTATACTTCGTCTTGTTTGTTTGTGAGGCTTTTATGTTTTGAAGTTACCTTTTTTTTTATAAATATGGTGTGTGATTGATTGCTTGGTATTTCTGATTTTGTGCGCGGTGTAAGTTTTGAATTACTATTTTATGATCCCTCTTTTTTTTAAAAAATCTATAAAGAGATTTAAAGAAGCAATATATCCTAAAAATATCTATCTGGCTGGCCAAGACATGTCTAATGAAAGATCACAAATCGGAAATATCTCCTTGTTGGCAAATTATATGAAAAGATTTAAAGAAGCTACATTTCCTAAAAATATCTATCTGGCTGGTCAAGGCATAATCACAAATGGGTAAATATCTCCTTGGCAAATTACAGTCTTAAATTGAAACTCTCATTTTTTTTTTCTGTAGCGTATTTTCTTTGTTTTTGAGTCTCCACATAACCAAATTGTTTTAATAATCTTCGTTGATTGATAATAGAGGAGCCATTAAGATCAGGAAGCAATTTTTAAATAAATCCCTAGATTTCGAATATCGAATTACTAGAAAATAGTACAAATTAGATTTGATGAATTTAATGAACTCTATCTCTACTTATTCCTCTGATTCTTCGCTTTATAAAATTTTAAGGACTTTCGAAGCCTCTTAATCTTCGAGATTTCGTGACTTGGGCTTTCTTCGTGGGCAGTTGGGCTTGATCACGAACTTATCGTCTTAGCGAAAACTTCTGAAGTATGGGCGTTTCTTCGTGGGCTTTTGGGCTCGATCACGAAGGTGACAGCTGGACTAGGTATTTATCGAAAATCGTTTTCTCGAACGTTTCTTCGTGGGCCTTTTGGGCTTGGTTACGAAGCTAACACTTGGACTTGATATTTTCGAAAGGAAGAGACTTGGGCTTTGAACCGTACACTTACAAGAGACTCGCACGGGTCTTGATTGTTGAACCGCGCGCTTTCGAGAAACTCGCATGGTCTTTCCTCGATGCAACCGTGCGATTATGAGAAACTCGCACGGGTCTTGAGTGTTGAACCGCGTGCTTCCGAGAAACTCGCACGGGCTTTCCTCGTGCGACCGTGCGATTATGAGAAACTCGCACGGGTTTTGAGTGATGAACGCGCGCTTCGGAGAAACTCGCACGGGCTTTCCTTGTTGCAGCCGTGCATTATGAGAAACTCGCACGGGTCTTGAGCATTGAACCACGTGCTTCCGAGAAACTCGCACGGGCTTTCCTCGTTGCAACCGTGCGATTATAAGAAACTCGCACTGGTCTTGATGAACGTCTTCGAATTTTAACTTGAACACGAAGAACTTTGTTGAGAAAATTTCCGAATGCTATCAAAGACTTACCTTCTAATACTCACAAAGTTTCGTATTCTCCTTGCTCTCTGACTTGTTCTGAATTCTGAAGCCTCATATTTATAGGCGTAGATAATTCTCAATAATGGAAAATATAATTTTGGGATGATTTCATCCATATTTAGGTTGATTTTTATCCATATATGGTTTGATCTTGATTTGATTTGATTTGTTCCGTATTTGGCCCGATTCTTTCAATATTTTTCGATTTCATGATATTTTATTTGATTTCTTTACTTATTTAGCAAATCTCTACAAGGCTTTCCTTATGTTGATTTTTGTATTAACGGAATATATTATCAACACTTATGGTAATAGTTTATTAATTAAATTAACTATTTATTAACTTGAGATTATTTTATATATCTCAATAAATAGTAATTCAATAAGTGACTTTATTTTATTTATGAAATTATTTCATTAAATCCCAATAATATAAATAGACAATTAATTTTTAATTGTCTACAGTCTCATAATTTGGAGTGTGATCCTATTATGAAGTCTTTTTTTATACTACCTCCGTCCCTGTAATATATGGACATTTGGGATTGGGCTCGGTTTTTAAGAAATATAATATTTTAATAGTATAGAGGAAGAAAAGTGTATGGGTGTGGCACGTCTTTTAAGAATATTTATTGTTATTATATTGATTGTGTGTGGTAGTTTTTTACTGAATATGGAAATGTATAAAAGATAGTGGGACGCCCGATTTGGTAAAATGTACAAAAGTTACCGGGACGGAGGGAGTATATTGTTACGCAACGCAAACATGACATTCCTTTTAAGGCGACGGCATAACACAATGCAATCTTGACAATAAAATCAATTTTGCATCGATACGCAGACAATACTACATCAACACAATTAGAACATTCACACTTACATATAAAAGTTTATATTCAAAATCCCATAACAAGCAATGCTTGAGAGCATGCAAAACCCAACCAACACCAAGTTATTGAACCCCATGGCCAATCTTATTTAATTTTAGCACTTAAGAGAAGCCACTTAATACTTACTTAAGATCAAATAACACTTCAAACCTAAGCGCAGCGAAAACCCGAGGGAGCTTTCTTGGAGCAGGCGTTGAGTAGCAAGCCTAGCGAGAGAGGAACATTCAAGTGTATGCCGAGAATATTAGCTTTGATTGCACTGCAAAGACAAACAGCGGCTTCAAGGTCGACCAAACCCTCGATAAGGCTACAACATTGGGCACTCTTTGGTTTAGCCCCAATAGCTAAGCCAAGCAATCCACTCAAAAAATCAGCACAAGCGCCTAACTTGAGTGAATTGCTTGGGCAGTTTGCTTGGCTCGAACTAGCGCTGACTGAGCAGGTGAGGAAGACGAGGTTAAGAGCTAATAGGAAAAGAGCAATGGGTTTGTACTTATGAGAAGGGCCATTTTTTTTGTTTTGTTTCTTGCAGGAAACCCTAGTCCTTGCAATGCAACCTAGTATTTTAGGGTATTTGGAATGGGCTTCTATAGTTGGGAAGGATGATTTATTTATATAGGAAAGTAAATTGGTGAAAGAAGTTGTACGTCATGGGTAGTTTTTTCTTTGTAGGTTTCTATGGGTTTGCGATGAATATATCTACGTAGGTTTGGCAAAAGTTTAATTGGATGCTTTTGATTATTCATTAGGGAGGAAGGTTTATTTATTTGTTGATCTACCGGATATACTCCTTTTCCTATTTTAACTTTCATTATGGTTTTTTTGGTGGTGAGACAGAGACATAATTCAGGTTCTACGAGCTACTTATGTTTGTATACGCTAGCTTAGGTAGATTAACCCTTGATAGGTTTGAAAAAATTTAGTGTTATCTTTAATGGCGTGAGTTATAGAGTAGACTTCGAACATATAACTAAGGATATTTTGGGATCTCTTGAGACTAAACTGTCGTGCGATAATAAAATACCATGATAATTAATCTATACTCTTCTATTCTCCTCTATCTCTCTCTCTCATCAACTCTCTCTCTCTCTCTCTCTCTCTCTCTCTCTCTCTCCTCTTCTCTCCCATCGTCTCTCTTTCCTATTCTATTTTCTCTCTCATCATCGCTCTATTTCACTCTCTCTCTCTTACTTTTCTATTTTGTAAATAAAAAGGTAAAATAGTAATTATATTTATCTAAAACTAATACCATCTAAGTCCATCACCAAGCATACCAGACACATTAATTAATACCATCTACCAAACACCCAAAAAGACTCATACTCTCATTATATAAACCCAACTAAAACTAAATATCATCTAAATCCATCCTTCTAATCAAACGGACTCTTAGGGGGTGTTTGTTTCTGGTGATCCATCATCATGGTGATACTCGCATCACCGTAATATGAGTATCACTGCGATGTAGATCAAGGTAATATATCACATTGTGTTTGTTTTGGGGTAATATTTCATTTCGCATATCAAGGTGATATTGGAATATTATGTTTGATTATCACGGTGATGTGTGGGGTGATATGCATAAATGATATATTTAACCCTAGTTATATCATATAGGTAATGTGAATTAATATGTTTTTGTTGAGATGATATTTTACGTGATAATGATCAATGTTTTAGCATCGAGTTTAAAACTTTTTTTTAAGCATTAATTATAAGTCTATTATATAATTATCAATATTATTTTATATTTAGTTAATAAATATGTTTCTAAGATTATAGTTACTTATATGATTTAAAAAACGAATAAGGTTATATAAGGAATAAATATCATGGGTAATATTCCAAATAAAAATTCCAAATATCACAACATCAACGTAATGTTGGATCACCTAGCTTTTTGTGGGTGATCCAAAAGTTGAAACCCTACTTTGATCACCTAGGTGATCCTTCAATACGGTGATGACTCATCACCTACGAAAAACAAACACAGTGATGGGGAGGTGATGTAAGATCACGGTGATGTTTTGGATGATCACCTCAAAACAAACACCCCCTTATATGGTGATGGTGGGTTTAAAATTATTTTTTGGTGTATCTATTAACCAATTATAATTTGACAATTGTTATGTCTTTTTATTTATTAATAAAATTACTAAATCAACCATTACCATCCACTAATATTTGTCCTTATATTTTTAATATTATTATTATTATTTCATAATTAAATATACATAATATTATAACGAATGGGTAGGGCTGAGAAAAAATATCGAAATACCGAAATACCGTCCTTATCGTATCGAATCGTATCGAAAATATCGAAAATTTTGGTATACCAAAGTTTTTGTAAGGTATGATACCGTACCGAAAATTTTCGGTACGGTAATGGTATGAAAGTTTTTAAAATTAGGTATACCGATGAATACCGAAATTCTAAAATTTTTAATATATTATATATATAAATATACACACCTATATATATTATATTATTTCATAAATATAAAATGAAAAATTAAGGATCTTCATAAACGTATTTAGCCCATAAATTATTAACTTATACACAACTTTCTAATATTAGGCCCATCATATTTTACTTATGTAACTCAAGTAACGTTTAATTTTTGCCTTTTTAATTTTTTTTTTCATGATTTTTAAATGCTTCGTTCTAATTAATCTGTATATAAAGTTGTATTTTGTGGTTATGTAAAGTTTTTTGTCTTACTAAGGAGACTAGCTAAAATATGTAAATTATTTAAGGATAAAAAAATCTTTTTATTTTGAAAAATTTGGTATTAATAGTCTATCTTATTGGGGCCTAAGGAGTTTGAATTGATTAAAACTTCCAAAACAACCAATTAACGAGTCACGAGACATGCATGGTAAAAAACCCTCCGTATGAATGATATAAAAGGTATGATAGACCATACTGAAATTTCGGTATGATACCGTATCGAAATTTAAGGTATACCGAAATTTTGGTATGGTATTGGTATGATTTTTGGGATACAGAAAATTCGATATGGTATACGGTATCACAGTTTTGGTACGGTATACCATACCGAACCACCGTACGAATTGGTGCAAAACTACTAGTCTACATCATGCAAACCCCATCGAATAATATTCTGCGGTTAATTAGAAATGAAAAAAAAAAAAGAAAAGAAAAAAAGCCAACTTTATGACAGCGACATGCTGCGTCATAAACGGATGGCTACTACGCCGAGACCCGATCCATAATCCACCTCCCTCGCCCCACCATGTCGCCTCCTCCAATCTCAAGAACCGTCGCCGTGATCGGAGCCGGAGCCGCCGGTCTAAACGCAGCGGTGGAACTTCGCCGCGAGGGCCACAAAGTCGTCGTCTTCGAGCGCCAGCCTAACATCGGCGGCACATGGTCTTACACGCCGGAGACCGAGCCTGATCCTCTCGGACTCGATCCGACCCGAAAAATCGTCCACACGAGCCTATACGCCTCCCTACGGACCAACCTTCCAAGGGAAGTGATGGGTTTTCGGTCGTACCCGTTCGCACCGACCCGAAAACCGGGGAGAGATCCGAGGAGGTTTCCCGGCCACAGGGAAGTGTTGGACTATCTGATGGATTACGCGGAGGAGTTTGGGGTTTTGGAGATGGTGAGGTTTGGGCGTGAGGTGTATCATGTGAGGAGGGTCGACGAAAGGTGGGTCGTTAGGTCAAAATCGAGCGGCGGCGACGGCGACGGTGGAGACGGTGGCGACGGAGAGGCTTACGATGCGGTGGTGGTCTGTAATGGGCACTATACAGAGCCAAGATTGGCTCAGATTGAAGGTATTTGCATCAGTCTTTTGTATGATTGAGTTCATTGTTGAGAAATCATAGGACTTTAGTGCCAAGAATCTAAGTGTTCTTTTCTCTGCTAATGTTTATGTTGAAAGGAATCGAAGATTGGCCCGGGAAACAGATGCACAGCCACAATTATCGCATGCCCGATCCATTCCACAATCAGGTATTATGTAAGAAATCGATCGACATTCGATACGACGTTGTCAATGTTTCTTGGTTTATACTCAGTTCGACTTTTCAGACAGTAGTGGTCATAGGAAGTTCTGCAAGTTCTGACGACATATCGAGAGATATCGCTAGAGTTGCCAAAGAAGTACACATTGCAAGTAGATCGATTCAGCCCGAGCTTATCGGGAAATTGCAAGGCCATGACAATATATGGATCCACCCTATGGTAAGAAGCACAATCAGCAAAAGTGCTTTTCGTTAGCAACCTTAACGTTGAATGTTGATGATCAGAAATAACTGCAGATTGATAGAGTTTTAAAGGATAGTACGGTGGCTTTTCGAGACGGAGATACAATTCGTGCTGATGTCATCCTTCACTGTACAGGGTCGGTCTCGAGATGCAAAAATCAAGAAATTCGAAACTCAAAGGCTCGATTTTAACACTCCCATTTCATTCTTTTGCAGTTACAAGTTTCACTTCCCATTTCTCGAAACTGACGACATAGTAACGGTGGACGACAACCGAGTGGGCCCTCTTTATCAGCACGTTTTCCCGCCAAAGTTGGCTCCTTTTCTTTCTTTGGTGGGCTTGCCATGGATGGTTCGAATTCGAATGCAACCTTTTCGTACCTTTCCAAATTGAAGAAAGAATCAACCTTTAGGGTCGTACCCATCTGCTTGCAGGTCGTACCATTTCCGTTATTCGAATTTCAGAACAAGTGGATCGCCGGAGCTCTATCGGGCCGAATAAGTCTTCCCTCGATTGAAGAAATGATCGCCGAAACCGAAGCTTTTTACTCGTCGCTCGAAGCCTCGGGCGTTCCCAAGCGTTACACTCATAAGATGGGAGGTAGTCAGGTACTTTGATAGCTTTCATTTAATCCGTTCTTTCAAGCAAAGAATGAAACGTTGTGAGGCGTGTGTGATTGGGAATTTTCGATTTGCGATTTGCAGTTTGAGTACGACGATTGGTTAGCTGCGCAAAGCGGCGTTTGCCCGACGGAGGAATGGAGGAAGGGAATGTACTTTGAGACTGGGAAGAGAAAGAGGAGGACGACGGAGACGTATAGGGACCAATGGGAAGACGAAGATCTTATTCGATTGGCTCGCCAAGACTTCGAGAAGCTCGGATTCGGTTTCAACTCCCCGATGTGATAATAAAGCGTTTCCCACTTTGCTAGTGGTCGGTTTTCCATTATTTCTTCTATTTGTTTAATATAATGAAAATAGATACGTGTCGCAAGCAGAAGCAAACTACATTTCATTGTATATATATATATATATATATATATATATATAAGATTAATAAGTTATTTAACAACGAAAATTGTAATATAAGGATAAACTTGTAATAAATTAAAATATAATGGTAAAATTTGTAGGTAAAATTGTAAACAACGACATATCAAATTGACAGTAGCTTATTCTCTTATATGTCAAAAAATAAATATATGGGGACGTGGATAGTTTATACCCTAATCCAAGCCAAACAAAATGAATTATTATTAATTTTACATGAAGTCTCTTCTTGTTTGAATCAAGAACTCGACGGGGAGAGATTTATATAAAGGAGAAAACTTTGGGTAAGTTTTCATTCGCTACCATCGAATCATAGACTTGGAAAAGATGTTTGAAAAAAATCGATCTTCAAGAGCAAGCTAAGCCCATCGCCGTCGAAGTCGCCGGTGCCCTTCTCCAAATTCCATAGGAAGTGGCACGCCACTCTCTCCTCCACCCTCCTCCCCGACCTCCACCGCCACGTCACCTCCTTCTCCGCCTCTCCGTCGCTCCTCTCCGCCCAAATCGACGCCGTCCACCAACACTTCGTCGCCTACTACTCCGCCCTTGACCAGGCGGCGCAAGAAGACGTCGCTCAGTGCCTTTATCCCTCGTCGTGGAGGAACAGCCTCGAAATACCCTTTCTTTGGATGGGCGATTTCCATCCCTACCTTCTGACGAACCTCGTCAGGTCGTTTCTCGACGGCCAAGAATCCGCCGAAGACGACGGCGGAGGAGACGAGCGCGGCGGTCGTCGCCGATTCGAACAAGTAGCAGCTCTGCAACTTTCAAGAAAAACATTCGCAGTATTCTCCCCATTAACACATTTCCCCCATTTTTTTTTCGATTGCAGGAAATAGATCTTGAAACGCCGTGGCACGTGGCGGCGGCGTGGAAGAGCCCATGCCGAGCACTGACGACGCGCGTCGATCAGATAGAGTGCGGGCTTAGGCTGATGGTCCCGGCGCTCTCCGCACGCGCGAAGCGTGCGCAGGTAAACCTCGCAAGGAGCATTGGTACGTCGCCGGATATCGCCGGAGACGTGGCGGAGGAGATGGAGGAGCTCGCGGCGGTTGTCGTCGACGCAAATCGGCTGAGGAGGAGCGTCTTGGCCGACGTATTGAGCGTGACGAGCGTCTACCAAGGCGCTCTTTTCCTCGAGGCTCTGTCCAAGTTCGTGGTGGGGTTTAGGGACGAGAAGTTGGTCAGAGAGTTCAACAGAAGTCAATTCGCTGTTAGTGACGATTACTGAATCTTGTAAAAAATCATCAAACTAATGTCAAGAAAGGTAATAAAGAAGCCATTACTCGCCTAATTTGCTATCCATTTGTGCCATATTAGTTTACTAATACTATTTCCGCATAATCCTCAATAGTAATCCTATATAAACGTACGATGTTCGGTTCTAACACACGCTTTTGTCCCAAAAGATTTAAAGCCATACATACACACGCACACGCACACGCACGAGAGAAGAAGAAAAAGGAAAGAAAAAGGAAGAAAAAAAGAAAATTAGAAGAAAAAAAAGATGGCTTTTCTCCACAATAATCACCATTCGTCGAACAATGACGATCAGCCATCTGCCGTGGAACATTACGCCATCACACCACCGCCGTACGTCCCATTGCTGGACCCCACCGCCCCCCACCCGCCCCGGCCGAGGAGGAGCCGCCGCCGGACGACCATAGTCCTCCTCCTCCTCACCGGCTTCCTCGGGGCGGCGGCGGCGGCGCTGTTCGCCATCAACAGCAGCAACAAAGACGAGGGGGAAAGCAGCGTCGACATAACCGACTACTGCTCAACCTCGACTTCCGGGTACCACCACTACGTAAGGCAGGCCCGGGCCCGCGGGCTGGCCGAGGGCGTGTCGAGGAAGAGCTTCGGCCCGATGCTCGGGGCATGCCCGCACCAGTGGACAGATAAGATGCTTGCGTGGCAGAGGACGGCGTACCATTTTCAGCCCAAGAAGAATTGGATGAACGGTTCGTAATAGATTAGGCCGTCGATCGATTTTCATTCGTTTCTCGCTAACTTAATTCTTCTTTTTCTTCTTCGTGATTGCTCGGGACGGCGTCGGTCGGGAATTTTCCGCTTCCATCAAGCAGATCCGAATGGTACGATGAACGTTTCTTTTATATTGAAACCTAGTGATTCCGAGAACTAATGCGTTAAATACGATACGAAATGAAAATTGGCTATAAAAGCGTTCTCGTCGTTCTATTTGCCATAATTTAATGAGCAGTATGGGCGCAAACTAGTACTTCCGAGGATAAACTCGTTAAATATGATACGAAATGAAACATATGGTTATTAAAAAAAACCTACATTTCGGCGCGTAGGTCCGTTGGTGTACAAAGGGTACTACCACTTCTTCTATCAGTACAACCCATACGGCGCCGTCTGGGGGAACATCGTGTGGGGCCACGCGGTCTCAAGGGATTTGATCCACTGGCGCCACCTTCCCATCGCGATGGTCCCCGACCACTGGTACGACATCAACGGCGTGTGGACCGGCTCGGCCACATCCCTGGACGACGGGCGGCTCGTAATGCTATACACGGGCGCGACCAACGACTCGGTCCAAGTCCAAAACCTAGCCTACCCGGCCGACCCGTCGGACCCACTCCTAGTCGAGTGGGTGAAGTACTCGGAAAATCCCGTCCTCGCCCCTCCCCCGGGAATCAACCCGTGGGACTTCCGAGACCCCACCACCGCCTGGAAGACGCCGGGCAACGACATGTGGCGGTTCATGATTGGCTCGAAGCTCAACGACACGGGGATATCATTGGTCTACGATACCCTGGACTTCAAGTCCTTCAAGCGGGTGAACGGCGAAGCGCACGGGGTTTCGGGGACGGGAATGTGGGAGTGCGTCGATTTCTTCCCCGTCTCGAAGATGGCGGAAGGCGGGCTCGACACCTCGGAGAACGGGCCCGAGGTCAAGCACGTGATGAAGACGAGCCTCGACGATGATCGAAATGACTATTATGCCCTCGGGAGCTACGACGGCAAAAAGGCGGTTTGGACGCCGGATAATAGCGAGATCGACGTCGGGATAGGGTTGAGGTACGATTACGGGATATTTACGCTTCGAAGAGCTTCTACGATCAAGAGAAGGAGAGGAGGGTTTTGTGGGGGTGGGTCCCCGAGACCGACGGGGAAGCCACGGATATAAAGAAGGGTTGGGCGTCGCTTCAGGTATGATGTTTTCGGTCGAAATTGCATGCAAGTAGAGGTACAAAAACCCTCATCGTCGCACCAAACCCTAATTCGTTTTTCTAATTCGTGCGCCGAAGGCCGTTCCAAGAACGATACGTTTCGATCAGAAGACGGGGTCGAACGTATTGCTATGGCCCGTGGAAGAAGTGGAAAGATTGAGGTTGAACGAAAGGGTTTTCGACGAATTGGAAGCTCGAGCGGGCTCCGTGGTGCCGCTCGACGTTGGCTACGACGTCACCCAGGTTCCAGAAAACCCTAATATTGTACATATATTCGTATAAAACCTAATTATCGTACACATATTAGTGTCTAAGCAGTCATTCGTCTCATTTTCGTCAATCGTTTTATTACATGGCCGATGTTAGGTGGACATTGTCGCTGAATTCGAGGTAGATAAGGAGTCCCTAGAGAGGTTAGACGGCTCCAACGCGACGTATGCTTGCGCGAGCAGCTACGGCTCGGCTCAGAGGGGCTCGTTGGGACCGTTCGGCTTGTTGCTCCTAGCCAACGGCCACCGTGGGGCCCACAAGGAGCAAACGCCAATTTATTTCTATATTTCAAAAGACGCAAAAGGGAAGTTGAGCACATTCTTTTGCGCCGACCATTCGAGGTCGTCTAAGGCGATCGACGTGGATAAGTCGATGTACGGAAGCACAGTCAACATCCTCGACGGCGAGAAGCTTACAATGAGAATCTTGGTAAGAAAAAGGGGAAAATTTCTCGCCCCATTTCGCAAAATAAGCATGTTACGAATATGAAACGTTTAATAAGTATGTCGGCAGGTGGACCATTCGATCGTCGAGAGCTTCGCTCAAGGCGGACGGACGTGCATTACGTCGCGCGTCTATCCGACGAAGGCGATATACGAAGATGCGAAGCTTTATTTTTTCAACAATGCTACCGATGTGAGCGTGAGGGCGAGCGTAAAAGTGTGGCAAATGGCTTCTGCTTACATTCATGGCTAAGTACCGTTTTGTCAGTTTTAGGTATCCCATTGTATTTCAATTTTATATGTTTTCTCGTCGAAACATATCCTCTCACGTCTAAGCCGATTCTCTTTTTTTCCCTCTTACTTAGCGTTAGATGTGATTTTTTTTCTTTTGCGGGTGGTCGTGAGGATTCGTGCCCTTCACCTCGTACGCTGAGCTTTGATGCCGAGCTCTGCCATATTAATTGATTATTTTACTTAACTTATCGAGTGTATTAGATGTGATTATATATTCTATTAGCACGCTTGATGAAAATTGTAACCACATAAACTTTGACTCTTGATTCCTTCTATTTTTAGAAAAACGCGTGAAATATTGCAACAAATAGAACTCCATGTTCTAAAAGTTAATTGACGGAACACCTCAAACAGCGTACGCACCCTGTCAAATACCATGGACACTCTTACACAGTTTAGTCGAAAACGAAAGGTCCACAATTCACCATTAAAACGAGGAGATTTTTAAGAATTCAAGAAAACCTAACACTTGTCAATAAACCCTAACATTTCTGCTCCATATTAGATCATCTCCCTCCGTTAAAAAAAAACTACATATACATAATACGTCGGAGGACGAAATAGACAACCCACTACTCCCCATCCCCAAACCATTGAAGGGCTTACATCAGCATACATGTGTAAGAAAAAAAAACTTCAAGTGTAACACACACACACAGTAACCCAAATGGTTGGGGAAGCGGTTCATAGTCATAATAATTTTCGCCACTCGTATTTCCTCCGAGCCAAACAACAACCTCGATCCGCCGCGGCCCACCAAGAAGGCGAAGACGCGAAAGTCGAAATAGGTGGTCATCATAAGGATGGGATAAATAACAATACGCCTTTCGATAATCATCATTTTGACGTCCAGGATGAAGAATTCGTATTAGACATGCAAAACGGCGAAGGCAAAGGAACTACTAACGTGCCTTTCAAGTGCAAGGCCTGTAAGAAGGAGTTCAGCTCGCACCAAGCCCTGGGAGGGCACAGGGCGAGCCATAAGAAGGTCAAGGGCTGCTACGCAGCAAAAGCAGACGATGATAATGAGGAAGAGTATGATCATACTTATGATAACAACGACAGTGACCTTTTCGACTCGTCGGACATCGATGAGCCTCCTGGGAAGGCCGCGGTGAAGGGGGCCCAACACGAGTGCTCAGTGTGCAGGCGCGTGTTTTCATCGGGTCAGGCGCTGGGCGGGCACAAGAGGTGCCATTGGTTCGCAAATTCTTCGCCGTCCGATATTATTAGCCCTTCACTCTTTCCCGCCTTTTGCGAGTTCGGTTATTATGAGGCGAAGAAGCCAAATAATCTGTGTCTTGATCTCAGTCTGGGGCCCGCGGGCACGCAGATATACGGTGGTAGTAACGAGGCGAAGGAGAGGACGGAATTGTGCGGTGATAAGCCGACGACTAGCGATTTGACCGATTTGATGGATAGTCGCGATAGCAGCGGGGAAGGGTGGTTGAAAGTTGGGATCTCTTCGTCGGCGGCGACGGCTGATTTGCTAAAGTAAGGTTCGGTTTTAGTTACCTTTTTTTTTCTTTTGTGTTACTTAGGTTATAGGCACAAACATTTGTTTACATGTAAGGAATGTAAGGAAATTGGAAAGCATAATAAATGTGGAATGTAGAGGGAATGATAGGCCAAAGCATAATAAATGTGGAATGTAGAGGGAATGATAGGCCAAGAGCCCAAATAAGAGTACATCGGTGTGACACTTTTTGATATTTAGTGATGAGCGCGGGTTAATACTTATTTTTTTGGGCTTTGTCATATCAGCTCTTATTTCAATTATAATAGAGTCCAGGCGGATGAAATCCCCAGTCTCACAAACATGTCCCATTTCCTGTCTCATTTTATAGAATTTAAGCAAAATTTGATTTTTATGATTATAAAAAATATATGATATGAATATTAAATTGATCATCATAAAACAATGAATAAATTAGATGTCTTTGTTTATTTTTATCACATAAGTCAGATGAAATAGTGATTATATGATTTAGTGGAATATAAGAATTAAAATAATTAAAAAAGTAAAAAAGAAGATTTGTGAACCACTGGATTTAAATTGTGAACCACTGGATTTAAATTCAGCGGCTCTGATTGTTGGGACATAGAGGGGGACATAATTGGTGGGACAGATGATTTCGTGCGAGTTCAGGGGCCCTGTTAGTAGAAAATGTAGTTTTAAGGTCCCATTTTGGATTAAGTTAGAGAAAATGACCTAAAAGCCGATATGACCAAAATACCCTTAAAAAGGTTGAATAAAACGAGGAATACGAGACTTTTTTCATTGACATTGATCTGCAATATATTGTTATTCGAGTAAAGTTAACTGTTAATCTATATTATTATTGTGTCAATATAAGGTTAAATGGTATGAATTTTTTTTCCACATCACAGCTTTTCGTATATATTATTTTCATCCGCACGAGCATCCACCCTGCACTATACCAAGTTTGATGTGTCATCGATGGGTTATTATGATAATTACATTCAAGAAATATATGTGATGAGTTTTTTTTCAAAAAAATTACGTAAATTATGAAAACTATTAGTGAATTGAATCTTGTTTTTAATCGAAATTGTAGCAAATAAATATGAACTAGAGATACCATAACCTGAGCATTTCATCACGTCGCTGTGTTTGGTCGATTGTACGTCGTTCAAGGTTAACCCAACTGAAAATGCAATCGCTGAAAATTCAAGGTTAACAAAAGGCATTCCTTGTCTTGTAAACATTCCGCCATACAGATACCAAAAAGAGTTTAAGTGGTACCAATTGTGATTATTTGGTACAATATTTTTGTTATCGTAGAATCGTTTAATGATATCAGCAAAATGAAGAGAACCCCAGTCGAAATTGAAGCAAATAAAATTAGAGATGTCCATAACATGAGCGTTCATCGCGTCACTGTGTCCGCTCGATTGTACGTCATTCAAGGTTAACCAAACTGAAATCGTTGAAAATTTTACGTAAATCACTATTCCTCAATGTGGTATGAGAGGGTTAATCAATTGTTATACAGAAACAATCAAAAGGTATTCCTTGTCAAATATCTTGTAAACATTCGGCCATACATGTACCAAAAAGAGTTTAACCGGTAACAATTGTCGATTATTTGGTACTATATTTTTGTTATTGTAGATCATTTATTATATCAACAAAATGAGGAGAACCCCCCTCTCGGTCGAAATTCAAGTAAACAAATATAAGTTAGAGATATCCATAACCTGAGTAATCATCGCGTCATGTGTTCGCTCGATTGAACCTCGTTCAAAGTTAAACAAACTGAAATCGTTGAAACTTTTAGCGTAACTTACTGTTCCTCAAAGTGGTATGAGTAGTGAATTATACGTCATACATAAACATCAAAATGTTTTTCTTATCGTAAACATTCCGCCATAGGGGTACCAAAAGAGTTTAAGCGGTACCAATATATGTAAGGATGGTATTAATAATACGCCTTTCGACAGTCATTTAGACAACGAGGGCGAAGAATTCGCATTAGCCATGCAACACGGTGAAGGCGAAGGTGGCAGTACGCGACGAACGTACATTTCAAATGAAAAGCTTGTAGAAGTGTTCAGTTCCCACCAAGCCCTGAGAGGGCACAGGGCGAGCCATAGAAAGGTCAAGGACTGCTACGCAGGCAAGGCAGACAATAATGAGGAGGAAGAGTACGGTCATACTTATGACAGCAGTGATCTCTTCGACTCGTCGGACACCACAAGTGCTCGGTGTGCAGGCGCGTGTTTTTGTAGGGTCAGGCACTGGGCTGGCACAAGAGGTGCCATTGGTTCGCAAATTCTTCGCCGTCCGATATTATTGGCCCTTCATTCTTTCCCGCCTTTCGCGATTTTGGTTATTACGAGGCGCAAAGGCCGAACAATAATCATCTGTGCCTTGATCTCAATCTGGGGCCCCTGGGGCTGCAGATGGACGGTGGTAGTAACGAGGTGAATGAAAGGACATAATTGTACGGTGATAAGCCAACGATGACTAGGGATTTGATTGATTTTATGGATAGTTGCGACAGCGGCAGTGAAGGGTGGTTGAAAGTTGGGATCGGCGGCGGCTGATGTGCTGAAGTAAGATTTGGTTTTTAGTTACTTTTTGTGTACTTTCTTTTGTCTTACTTAGGTTATACGTAACAACATACGCTATGTTGATTTTGTTTACATGTAGGGAATGTAAGGAAATTTGAAACCATACAAAATGTGGAATGTAAAGGGAATGATATGCCAAGAGCCTAAATAAGAGTACATCCATGTGACATTTTGTGATCAACGCATTTTAATATTTCTTTTTATGTATTTTACAAATTATTAATTGTAGATAAAACTAAGTTTGTTAAATTGACTATGGTGGACGATTTCTAATCATACTTACCAACTATAAGCTATATATATATATTCCATTCAATTGGCCTAGTCGCTAGGGGAGTACTTCAATCCTTTAATAGCTGAGTATGCTATATATTATTATAGTTAAAATCGGTTAACACGTTTAGAGGGGGTGTGAATAAACGGTTGGGTCTTTTTCGATTATTTAACTGGTTTGTGCGTTGACTGGTATTCAATCAGTGACCGGTCAGTATAAGTGCGGAAGATGATACTGAGCGATCAAGTAACCGA
Source organism: Craterostigma plantagineum (assembly GCA_027422505.1). Taxonomy (NCBI): domain Eukaryota; kingdom Viridiplantae; phylum Streptophyta; class Magnoliopsida; order Lamiales; family Linderniaceae; genus Craterostigma; species Craterostigma plantagineum. The sequence goes on from JAPQWV010001100.1 coordinate 81,064, forward strand.
TATGAAATGAGGTGTGTGTGTGTGTGTGAAGAACCGAGTTGTTTATGGAAGTTCGGAGGTAACTCTCCTACGTATCCCCTTCTTCCTCAAGAGAGGTTCACTAGATCTTCAGTTATACAGTGTGCAGTATAACGTACCAAGACAAACACAGCTTAATCTAATGAATCACCTAGACAGTCGTATGTAACAATCCACATACTTCAACAGCTTTTTACAGTCCGTTGGAATAAAGAACATAAACTACGGACAATTATATGTCTCTTGACTTCACTTTTGATTTCTCTCTTTGAAGTGTTTGAAGATTGTTGATAATAGCTTAGAATGCGTGAAGTATGTGTCTTCAGCTTGTATTCCTCCTTTTATACCTGAGGTTTGAATTAGAAGACGTTGTGAGATAAACTCTTCACTCTGGATAGTGCATTAGTTGACTTTTCCAAAATGGGTCTGTCCGGTCTTTGCTGCGGTTATCGTGCCACTTTTGCTTTATTCCTTATTTGCGCTAGCTGACCTCTGCTTCCCTCTTGGTTGGCACCTTGCATTGAATGTTTGTCTGAATTTTTCATTTTGTCGTAGTACGCCCTTGTCTTTGTGTATCCAGCATGTCCAAAGTCGGTCAATCTATTTCCAGTACTTTCGTTAGTTGATATTGTGCTTGACCGGTCGATCGAGTTCGTACTAAGTTCAATTCGGTCTTTCCATTGTAGAGTTCGTTTCTTAGTGTAGACCGATATTTTGAATCTCATGTTTCATGTCTAAAGCCACTGTTAGTTAAGTTATGTCAACACCAAAACTATTAATCCGAATGTTTGAATTCGTATTACTAGCAATTTCCCCCCTTTTTGGTGATTGACAAAACTCAACAGCAGAAAACCAGTTTTCATTCATATCAAAAAAATTTGATACAAACTACACACTACTCATACCCCTTGCTTTTAGATATCCGCTCCACCTCCTTTAGCTTGATGACGTCCTTGTACGCACTTTCCTTTATATCATGCAATCTTGTAAGATCTGCCAATTGGTCCTTTGTAAGACTGTAGGCCAAGTGCCTTAGACTGCTGCCATCATACTGCACTTCAACTGGACCGCCTTCACTAACCGGAATAGCAGATGTATGTTTGCTTAATACTTCATCCGCTATTAGCGCGGCTTCGACTGCGGCTCTTTTGGATCATCCACCTGAGATATATCTGGGAGATGAACCTCTGGGGATCAGCTAAGGTAGAGATAGAGTGAGTGTGTTTGCGCTGTTTTCTGCTACCACTTTCCCCATTTTTGGCAATAACCGAAGTTTGAGCAGACTGACTGATCATATGTTTGGTTAATTCAGCCAGTTGAGCTCTGATGACCTCCAGATCTGAACAGACATCAGAGCAAAGACCGGCTATGTCGTCCGTGATCGCCTTGAACTTCTTATTATTATGATGTCGGTCACTGTCAACTTTCATGGTGAGCACAGACATCTTTATGAAGGTTTGCTTCACCAAGGAGACCTCTTTTATCCCATCCATGATTTCAAGTGGGACAGTATAGGTCTGAGGAGGATCGTCCGGTATGGGAGATCGGCTTGGAGCGACCGAAGTACGAACTGGGGCCGAAATCTGCACCGGTTGGGAGCCGCTGAAGTAAGGACTGATGAACTTGCTACAGCAGAGACGGAATCATTTTGTCCGGCTGCAGCATTGGTTTGTGATAAGGCAGCGTCCATTGATCCAGATGCACCGTCGAAGGTGAGAATCAGAGGCTTTGGATTGAAAATTGGAACTTCAAAAGGGATGGGCAAGTCGGCTAAGTTAGGCAAAGAAAAATCTGGAATAGGTTGGCGGAAAAGCAATGGAGGAACAGCCGAAACCGGTAGTGAGGCGCCAGATACAGTAGTGGATCGAACTGGTCTAGTTACCAGTTGAAGATCGATGAGAGATGAGCTGTCTGAGAGAACGGACAAAGAAGGGACCGGTGCGATGACAAGGGCCGTTGTGGAAGAAGCAACTGGTATCATGGAAGAAGCAACCGGTGTGTTGTGGTATGAGGATAGACCCGGCTGAATCCTATTGAAAACAGTTGCGTAATAGGCATCCATGCCTTGCATCTCAACCTCCAGTCTTGTCAAGACTTGAAGATTCGTGAACCGCATCAGGTCCCTTCGGTTGGATATTCTGCCTTCGCTGGTCAATGTATTGTTGCAACTGATCCTGAGACGGAGATTGACTAGTTTCTGAGCGCTCAGGACTTGGATGGATTTGGTTCCCAGTAGCTTGATGATCTTGGCCTCGGTCTTCCTGGCCTTCGTCAACCGATCAGTGGAAACTTTCTGACTGAGTGGAGTATACCGAATGTCGAGTCAGTCATCGAAGTCCTGAAGGTCGACCGCTGTCCGTGTTGATTCCTTTAGCTTTTCCCTTCCTTTATCAATCGACGCTGTCCGTGTTGATTCCTTTATTACCCACCGCCTTGTCTTGGGGTGGTTTGAGCCACCGCACGAGTTGGCCCTGAGACTGGAGATGTACTGGTTATTTGTACTTGCGGCTGGGCAGTTTGGAGTGGCGATGGCTGAATCTGCTCCTGAACAGAGAAAGAGGGCCGGTCAGCAGTAAATGCCGATGCATCTTTGGATTTGGGAGGAGGTCAGCTGTAGTAGGTCCGGTTTCTCCCTTCATGTAGGGTGCCTTGCTTAGCGGTTTCTTGTGCACCACTTGCGGTTCATCTTCAGAAGATGAATGCAGAACCAGTTGTTTCCGTGCTGGTTTCGAAGAAGTCGGTTTCTTGTCAGCGCCCTTCTTCTTTGTCGGGGCAGCTGTAGCCGTTTGCTAGTGGTGGTCAGTTGTGGAATTCTTAGACGGCTGTGGAGCAATGGATTCTTCAGAGGCCTTTCTTTTAGTTGATTTCTTAGTAGGCGAAGTCATTGCTACCATCTGCCGAATGAATTCAGCTGTAACTATCTGAACATTCCCCAAGGACTGCCCCGACATCGGCAACCTTGTGTTTAAGAAGAAAGGAGAGTTGCGGAACAAAGTTCTTGAACTGCCTGTCGCGATTCGGAACTATCCCCTTGAGAACTGAGAAGATCAAGGAGGCCCAGTTAATTTCTATGCTGGTCATGATGGCAACCATGGCCTGAACCTTGTCACTTGTAAGCATGTCAAACGAGCCAGCTTTGCCCAATACTAATTTAGCCACCACATCATGGAGCAGGCGATACTCCGGTTTCAGAACCACCCGTTTATCAAAATCCTTAAATGATTTCTTCATCAAGGACATCGTGGACTTCATTTGTTCCTTGACATTATCTGGAACACGGATGGCAGTTGCTCCAGCAGTCGACAGGTCGAAGAGTTCCGCGAAATAGGCCTCAGTAATGTCAAACTGCAGACCGTTGATGAGACACTGCAGGCGGTCTCCAACAACGAGAACAGTGTCGAAGAACTGATACAACACATCTGGGTAGTATTTAGAGGCGCACTGGAGAAATGTCTGGAGTTCTGTTACAATTAGGGCTTCAAGAACTGGAACAAATCCGTCATGCTCGGTGTCCAGACTGTTGTCGTAGTTGATTTGGAGCGCAGTTCTGGTAAGGTCGTTGTGGACGGGTGCCATTTCTCTGTGATTTTGTAGGATTTGAGGAAAGGAGGATTTTGAGAGTGAGAGAGATTTCTGCTTTTGTGAGTTGAAGATAATGACGGGAACTCTTCAATTGATCACGAAGACAAGTATTTTGAACGGGATAAAGCGTGTTTTCGCATTAAATGCACGAGACGTCTTGTCGTTTAGCCTTCCTCTCACATCATTAAATGCGGTTACCACGTATCTCTGCTGGTTTGTATAGTGCCTGTCGCCAGTATTCCTGAAAACGTACTACGATAGAATGTATGCAATTGACGTCGTGTATTAATTAAAAACGATTTCGGTCAGTCATTGGTCAAGAGATGGGAATATTTCGATATCTGTCCGTTCCAAGGATTGCTGGTATTATGTGAAGGAGTGACCGTTTTTAGAGAAAGAAAAAGGAAAGCTCGGTATTAAAAAATGTGACTAAGGTCAGTTTTAGTCGAAACTGACAGGATTGTGTATATTGACCAATACGAAAGAATTGACTGTTTTATAAAGAGGGTTATCACGATCATCAAATTGCAAGGTTTGTTATAGAGTCTAGGCAACCAATTATACCAATTAATTTGATATAACAGTGTTCCCATTGACTCCATGCTTGGGTTCCTTAGGATAAATCTAATATAGGAGTCTACTAACAGTCTTGGCATTTCGAAAGAAAATGAACTTAGCTTCCGGTAGCGGTTTGGTTAGTATGTCTACTACTTGTAGGTCGGTTGAGATGTGTTCCAGTCTGACATTTTTCTTCAGCACATGATCTTGATGTCGAATTTCAATGTGCTTGGTCCTTGAATGGAATACCGGATTCTGTGTGATAGCAATTGCGCTCGTATTATCACAGAATATAGGAGTATCAGTTTCCATGACGCTATAGTTTTCCAGTTGATGTTGTATCCACAAAATCTGAGAACAGCAACTTCCAGCCGCCAAGTATTCTGCTTCAGCTGTTGATGTAGCTATCGAAGTTTGCTTCTTGCTGAACCAGGAAATTAATCGGTCAACGAGGAACTGGCATGTACCACTAGTGCTTCTTCGATCTATCTTGCAACCGGCATAGTCAGCATCGATATAGCCATGCAAGGACATACTTAAGTCTTTAGGGTACCATAGGCCTACATTGATGGTCCATTTTAGATATTTTAGTATTCGTTTGCTGCTGTGAAGTGACTTTCCTTCTAATTAGATTGGAACCGGGCACACAAGCAGACACTATACATGATGTCCAGTCTGCTTGCTGTGAGATAGAGTAGTGAACCAATTAAACCCCGGTATTTGGTAACTTCAACTGGAGTTCCATTTTCATCCTTGTCTAATTTAATCATTGGTGTTGTTGCTTGAGAGCAGTTCTCCATACCAAACTTTTTGATCAGCTCCTTTGTATATTTGGCTTGGCTGATAAATATCTCATGCTCCATCTGCTTCACTTGAAGTTCCAAAAAGAAGGTAAGTTCGCCCATCATGCTCATCTCAAACTGATCTTGTATCATTTTTTAAAACCGTTTGCACAACTTAGCATCGGTTGAGCCGAATATAATGTCGTCTACATAGATATGAAAAATCAGTAGATGATCACCCTTTGTAAATCTAAATAGTGTTATATCAACTCCTCCAATAGTGACCTGGCGATCGGTTAAGAACTTTGATAGCGTTTCGTAGCAGGCTCTTGGTGCTTGCTTAAATCCATAGAGAGCCTTTTTCAAATGGTAGACGTGATTAGGATATTCATGATTTTCAAAACCGGGTGGTTGTGTAACATACACTTCTTCAGATATTGCCCCATTCAGGAATGCACTTGTAACATCCATTTGAAATACTTTGAAGTCCTTGTGTGTTGCATATGCTAAGAATATCCAAATGGCTTCAAGTCTTGCAACTGGTGCAAGAGTTTTATCATAGTCAATTCCTTCTTCCTGCCGGTATCCTTGAGCAATCAGTCTGGCCTTGTTCCGAGTAACAAGCCCATCTTCATTGAGCTTGTTATTGAACACCCATTTTGTACCAATCACAGTTTGAGCTGGTCTTGAGACGAGAGTCCAAACTTGGCTACGCTCAAACTGGTTTAGTTCTTCTTGCATGGCCTCTATCCGGTTGTCATCCTTCAGGGCTTCATCGATTTTTGTTGGTTGAATCTGAGATATGAACACATGACTGAACAGATATGGGTTAGTTTGCCGTCTTGTTTTCATAGGTGCTGTAGGATCTCCTATAACTAGTTGCTGATGATGATTCAGCTTTGTACGATTCCATTTGATGCGTTCCCCCTCAGTTGATTCCTCCGGTATGCCGTGAGTAGCAGTATTGAGTCTTTCACCATTTTCAGGTACGACTTCATGATCAGTATCACACGGATTGATTGGTTCCACAGGTACCTCTGCGGGATTGAACAGAATACCGGTCGTCCGTGATAGGTATTTCAGTGTGCCTTGAAACCGGATGATCCCTTTCTTCATCACTTGAGTCTTCAAGATGTGATTTCTCCAGTTGGCTGCTTAATCGACTAATGTTACTAGGAGTTTGATCATCGGTTTATGATTCTTCAAAGACCACATGTGCTGATTCTTGAATAGAAAGAGTCTTAGTGTTGAAGACTCGGTAGGCTTTACTGACTGAAGAATATCCAAGAAAAATCCCCTTTTCTGCCCTTGCATCAAATGCTGATAGCTGATTTTTCCCATTGTTGTGGATAAAACATTTGTTCCAAAGGTTCTGAAGTAACCTACTGAAGGAATATTTTCGGTCCATACTTCGTACGAAGTTTTACCCTGTTTTTTGCAGATCATTGACCGATGCAGTATTGATTGCTTCTGCCCAGAACTTGTGCGAGATGTGTGCATCTGCTAACATTGTTCTTGCTGCTTCCTTGAGGGTTCGGTTTCTCCTTTCAGCTACCCCATTCTACTGTGGTGTCCTAGCAGCAGGTAACTCATGGCGGATACCATGGTTCTCAAGAAATTCGGCTAGCATAGAATTCACGAATTCTGTATCTCGGTCACTACAAATTCGGTTTATATTATTACTTTGTTCATTCTGCATTCTTTTGAAAAGTTTCATTAAACTAACTGGAGTGGTCTTTAGACTTTAAAAATACAACCCAAGTAAACCTTGAGAAGTCATCAACTACCACTAGTGTGTAGTTAGCCCCACCAAGACTGATCACTGGTAAAGGTCCGAACAGATCCATGTGAAGTAAATCTAGACATCGGTCTGACTCGATATTCCCTATATTCTTGAAAGTCGATCTAATTTGTTTACCTAACTGACATGCAGTACAGTGTTTCTCTTTAGAAAACTTTAGGTTAGGTAGACCTTTGACTAGACTGCTTTTCCTAATGGTGGAGATAGTCTTAAAGTTTAGATGGTTCAGACGTTTGTGCCATAACCAGCTTTTGGAACTATGGGCTAAGAGACACGTTTGTGTAGAAACCGACTGATCTCCCCACTGGATTCTATATGTGCCACCAACTCTATAACCGGTTACCTGTATGTGCTCAGTTTGATCTTTCACAAAACATGTCAGGAACCGAAACCAAAACCATATATTGTTCTATGCATTATACGAATTTATATATTTGCATAAATAATTTCATGGTATACGCATATAAGGTATTATGAATGGGACTAAATAAGTTAGGATTGTTGAAATGAATTAGTAATATGTATAAGTGTTAATTTGTGAAGTTTATTAACTAAGTAAAGTGAATAATTGTGAAGAAGGTTAAGTCGTGAAGTTAGAGGATTTATGAAGTAGGTTAATTCGAGAGGTTATTAATTCTGGAAATGATGGTTCGTGTGGATTCGTGAAATAGATGATTGGTGAAGTGAATGATTAGTGAAATGATGATTTGGGAAATCTATTAATTCGTGAAGTGGTGGTTTGGTCAAGTGGTTGATTAGTGAATTCGTCAAGTATGAACAGTAATATTGTAGTTCACGACATATATCTACTTCACCAATTGAATTGATGTCACGAATTGGGAGGCCAGTAGGTTCGCGAATTATAATTATTTCACGAAGTCTGAGAGAAGAGTTTGATGAATACTTTATGAGGTTTGATAGACAATTTTGACGAATGAAAACTTAGTTCGCAAATCATGTTTCACGGGTTTATCTAATTTTGCGGATCCAAAGACTTACACGGGACGATTAATATTTCACGAATTGTGGGAAGTTCTCATGGGTCGAGTCTAACTAGTGATATAAAGTTTTTGGCGTTTAGCTAAGCTACCAACAGTTTTCGACATATGTGCAAATATATATATATATATATATATATATATATATATATATATATATATATATATAGATAGATATATTACTAACAGGCCGAATGTATTAGGCAAAGTCAAAGTTCTCAGCATTCGTAAGGAAGTTTTTGATCTTATTTATGCTATCCAAAAGTTCCGTCACATTCATTTATTAAATATATATAATTCTAATAACGTTAAAGGGATTAGGTGGTTCCATAAGGTTTTCATAACTTGATGGAAAATGAGTCGAAGGACAAAATACTTTATTATAATAATTATCATTATTAAACAAAGACAAGTATAGATGAAAATGTTATCATTACACGTTAACCATATATTAAAAGATAAGAATAAGAGTTCATCATGATCATTAGAAAACTTTCGGGAGTCCAACAATATTGAGAAAACGAGGAACTCATCTAAGGATTTAACAAAAGCTTCGAGGGGTATGAGTCTTTACTGTGATTTTATGTTTTGTTTTACAATTAAGCATATCAAGAATGTTTGTTAAGCACGGAAAGTTATAGAATTCGTGTTTATATAATTTCTGGTTTTAGAAAGGCAAGTATCATGAGAGTTCGGACGCTATGGTGTAGAAAATTCAGAATTTTTAAGTTTCAGTCAATGATTATAGGAATATAGATATAGGGTTTCAAGTTTTTAGATAAAGAGGTAATCTGAATTTTGTTTCTCCAGATTTAATAGTTGATTAAATGGTTTCGGTATATGAACATTTATAATATTTTGATGATTAAGGTTATAAGGTTTTGTTCTCGGAATTAAAATGAAGTGTTCACCAACAGCTCCACCAGTATTAGGTCTTTATGCGAAACTTTTCTTCATCTAATAGCTAATTAGTGGAAGTTTCGGTATTGTAAGTTAGAAGTTCTCGTGACATTAAATAGTTTTCAGCATAATTGAAATCTTAAGGAAGTCTTCGCATACACAGAGAAAACTTTCGGCATGCATATGAGGGCAAAGATATTAAAAAAAAACTAGGGAGTTCTCGTAACTAAGGTTATGAAAACATAACGAGAGAGGAAAGTGAATATGATAATAATTAAATAGATATCATTGCAATTAAGGTTAGGAAAACATTGATGTCATGGGTTTGTCTTAACATGGAAATAGAAGATAGGTATCGTTATGAAATTGTTAGTAGGGGAGGAAAGTATACCTACTTGTCAAATCATATTTTATGATAAATATTTAGAAGGAACCTCTCGTGATCACGGAATAGGATAGATGAATAAAAGAATATTTATATAAATAAATAGAATGGAGAATAATAATTTGGACAGATTAAAAATGTTTTGCTTCGAGATTTGAAGGTGGGGAAATGTTTTTATAATATACTCGTACGTATATAGAATGATAATAATGATTAAGTATATCTTAATATTGATAAGAGAGTCCTGTAGCCTTAGATAAACTAGGGTTTCGCAGATCTTGAAAAGAATCGTATATATATATATATATATATATATATATATATATAAATGTTCGTATAGATAATTTCAATGTCAGATCATGTTGATATTATAAGTGTCTAAGTCTTTTAATAAATATGATCTAGTAATTAAAAGTATTGTAACTGAGAAGGTAGTTTTTGACATGTGAACAGTTTTTTTGGTAACCGGGGAAAGCCAATGGTGAAACCCCGGGGCCGACCCGCTACCTGCTAAACAGGCCGACCAGGTCAATAGCACATGCCTGGGTCCATGTGGGCAGGCATTAGGGAAATGTCACAAGGATGAAGTTCGAACCCAGGACCTCTCCCAACATGACCCTAAGCACCTTCCCCTCAGCTAGTAGGACTAAGGGCTCATTGGCAACATGTGAACATTTTTAGTATTTTGAATGATATAAGAGGTTTAGAAGTTTGGGATATTTCAAGTGATTCGCGAAGTGAAGGTGGGTGCGGGACGGTGAGATTCGCGAAGTATAGGGTTAGTGGGTGATTGAACTTAGCGATTCATAAGTATATGTTATGAATAATAAAAGTAACAAGAATCGGTTATGCATAATAGGACATGCATATCATCATACATGATATTTTATGGATTTATATTTATCGATAATAATATTTTAATAGGTTCGAATTCCGAAAAGGGCAAGGATAAAGTCTGAGTAACGAACGGGGCTATAAGTTATACTGTGAGTATGATATGCAACATGTTTTCCATGTTTATATGTGTTTTATGCATTTATATACTTTATATGATTTATTGATTTATAATTTTTATGATATAAGTGTTATATGAAGTTGGATTATGTGGCTATATAGTTTGGATATGTGACATACGTGAACGGTTTGTACAAAGTTTATGTTCTACAAGATTAAAGGCGTAGTATTTGCATATATATGTGATAAGGAATGGAGAAATTGTTATGATTGATTGAAAGGTTCTGGTTCGACGTGTTATATGGAATTTACGTGATCTATGTGAATACAAGGTTCAAGGTTCTTCCTATGTGCTTTACGTGAATTGAATGATCGATGACTTTGAACTTTATGTTCTATATGGAGTTGACTGAATGGTATGGCTACAACATGTTTTTATGTGATATACGTGACTTCAATCGTATGGCTACAATGTATCTCTACGTAATTTATGGGACTCAGTGGATCTATGATATACGTTTCTTACAAGGCTGCATGTAAAGTATTGCATTCATACATGAAACAAAAGGAGAAACCGTTATGACTGCTACGTTCGGATTACATTCTACGATTATATCCCTACAAATCGGGGGATACTATAGTTACGTCCCTACAAATTGGGGAGACATACAGAGTCATGTACAGGCACATAAAAATTCAGAGTCCCATGCATAGGCCCCTATGGGGTCAGTAGTACGAGTCTAGCCGGTTCATAACGGGAGTATCAAGTGTACACGAGGATATAGTATTGCATAAGATCTATGGACACGATTGAAAGGAACAGTTATGTTACTTATATACGATCTACGGATCTTACGGTTTTGTGAAGATCTATGGATATGATTGAAAGGAACAGTTATGTTACTTATATATGATCTATGGATCCTACGGTATTGAGAATGGAAATGTTTTACGAGCAATGGTTACGTGATTTTGTGATTGGAATGACAGTGAAAATGAGAAGTTTATATGATTTGATGGAAAGGAAAATGTGTGATTGGAATGTCATGATATTTATGAAATTGTTTACGTGAATTTGAATGGAAAGAGTTTGCTTATTTGGTAAAATCGTTACAATGGAATATGTGTTTAAGATGGTCTGATTTATAGAGAGGAATTGTTGCTTTGTTACATTTTTAGTCGTGTAAATGATCTACGGAATTTGAACGATTAGTACATGAGGACTCATGATGACAAATATAGAAACTTACGATAATAAATTTATGAATGTTGATTATATGATTTTATGCTCAATTGTGATACGATGGAAATTATATGAAAATCATTTATGTGAATGTTCTTGGGAAGGAATCTAAGTATTTGTCATGGTTTTATTTATTTTATTTAAATGAACAGTACTCACATGAAGTGATTGTTTAAGTAAATATTGATGGAAAGTAGTTATTTATTTGTTCTTACGATGATATGATGAAAAATAAGAAGAAATAGTTTACGTGTATTTTGATAGAAGGGAAAAGATTTCTTATTACGATTTTATTACGTGATTATCACTGAAAGTTAATTATTTTCGGTTACAGTTTTTTTATTGTTATGATTTTATGGTATAACATGTCGCGATCATACTCAGTGAATGCTGTCCACAGTTTTGTAGATAATAACAGGCATTCAAGGTCAGCCGGTTACGCTTTCATCCTACTCCCTAAAGTTCATCATATGCATATAGTTTAAGGGACATTAGCAATTTTTGATACGATATGAAAATTAATTACGTGTGATAGTATGTATATAATGTGTGAAAATGAATAGACTAGATGGGTGCCCTCGTTTATGTTTAAGGAAAGGAAAAGAAAAGCGAAAAATTTTATGTGAAAATTGTTTTAAGTGCGCAATACGGTAATAGGAAAACGGGGCGTTACAAAACATTTATGTTTTTCGAAGACACTAGAAAGTTATTTCGACATAGTTGACTGACGCTAATTAGATTATAGTGAAGGTTTTGTACTAAGTGTACATCCTTTTGGTAAGGTTCCTGTGAGTAATCACTCCCTTCCCAATTGTTTTACCTACCATTGTCTCCAAAAGTGATGATCGGACCGGTATGTGGCTTTAGCTTCTTCAGCAATCTTTCATTTCCGGTCATGTGCTGACAAAATACACTGTCTAGATACCATACTGCTTGGTTCAGCTCCTCAATATATACCTGAAAAAGAGAAATATATATACATATATACATATTGGTACCCAATGTTACTTGGGTCCGGGATGGATTAGGTTCTTAGGTACCCAGATCTGAATGACTTTGATAGTCCGTCCAGTACTTGGGTATATTAGATATTTAATGTTTTTAGACCTAGTCACTCCTATTTTTTCTGCCCGATATTGTCTACCCCTGTTCTTATGCTCATAATAGTACCATTGATTCCCCCTGTGTTCATGCATATTAGTATCGGCCTAGTTTGAGTAGCAAGCCTTGATGATTTCATATTAGGTTGATATCCTTTTTCTGTTCTAACTGGGGGTTAGGTGTTTTGCCGGTATTGCTAGTTTGTGAGGAGCCAGCTTGGACAAACTTGATCCATCCGGTATTCCTAGTGCGTGATGGGGATGCAACCGGTCCGGTGTGTTCCTTAAATCCTAGCCATGTCTTATCGTTGCTATCCTTCATGTTGTTCTGAATATCGTCGAATTTCTTCTTGGATAGATTCCAAGATTGGACAATAGAGTTTAGCCTAGAATTTTCAGATTTTAATTGCATGATCTCCTTCCTAAGTTGCTTTACCTCCTCAGTCAGATCCACTGATTGACTGAGGTCACTTTCGGTTGATTGATCAATCGATGTGATAACTCTCTTACCCTTTTGTTGATTAATTTTCCGAGATAGCTTCCGATATTCATCAGCCATCTCTTGAAGGCTTGAAGTAACTCTTCCTTTGTAACTTCATCAGAGACAGATTCACATACCTCATCGTCGATCATGTTAGCCATTAGACAGTCGTGGGTTTCCTGGTCACTGCTGGTATCTGACTCATCACTATCTGATTCTTCAGAGTCAGAGTCATCCCAAGTTTTTCCATCTTTAGCTACCAGTGCATTTTGATACTTCTTGGTTTTGGTATTGGTTTTCTCCTTTTCTTTCTTAGATACTCGGCAGTCAACAGCATAGTGTCCTTTTCTGCCACATTTAAAACAGGAGACATCAGTTTTATCAGTTTTATTCTTTAAAAATTCTTACTGTCTGAAGTACTGCTTCGACTTTTCTTCATGAACTTCCCGAATTTCTTCACGAAGAGTGCCATTACTTCGTCGGTCAGTTCCTCAGAGGTTTTCGACGTGTGAGGCTTCCGAGCTACGAGTGCTTTAACTGGTTGTTCTGTAACTGCTTCTTCCATCCACGTTCGTAGCTCAAATTCATAGGCCTTGAGATCCGCAAAGAGATCGTGAACCAGTATCTTGCTGAGATCTTTTGATTCTCTCATGGCCATGGTCTTTACATCCCAGTCACGAGGTAGAGCCTTCATGATTCTAATGGCAACATCTCGGTTTTCCAATGTTCTTCCAAGAGCAGTGAGATCATTGATGATGTTCATGAATCGGGTCTCGAAGTCAGTCATTAATCTCCCGGCTTCATCTTCACCCCGTCGTATTTTTGAATGGCTACTATAAATTTATTCTCCCTTTTAGATTCATTCCCTTCACAGATTTGACAGAGTTTCGTCCAGACCTCCTTTCCGGTTTTGCACAACATGACTTGTCTAAATGTTCCGGTATCCAGTATTTTAAACAGAATGTCCTTGGCCACATTGTCCAGATTCATTAGTTTCTTTTCGCCCTCTGTCCATTCACTCTTTACCTTTTCAACAGTTTGTGGCTGTGACTTATCTTGAGTGTGTAGTGGGTATCTTTGTCAGCGTTGGAGGTCCATCTGGGATCACGTCCCACATATCTTCATTTTGGGCCGCATGATGGGTCATCATACGGATCTTCCATTCCATGAAGTTTTCTTGGGAGAACATCGGTAGCTTGCTAGACGTATTCATCATTTTCGGTTGGTGATTGAATAAACCCGCTCTGATACCACTTGTTAGGATCGGTTAACGCGTTTATAGGGGTGAATAAACAGTTGGGTCTTTTTCGATTACTTAACTGGTTTGTGCGTTGACTGGTATTCAATCAGTGACCGGTCAGTATAAGTGCGGAAGATGATACTGAGCGATTAAGTAACCGATATGAAATGAGGTGTGTGTGAGTGTGTGTGTGTGTGTGAAGAACCGAGTTGTTTATGGAAGTTCGGAGTTAACTCTCTACGTCTCCCCTTCTTCCTCAAGAGGAAGGTTCACTAGATCTTCAGTTATACAGTGTGCAGTATAACCTAGCAAGCCAAACACAGCTTAATCTAATGAATCACCTAAGCAGTCGTATGCAACAATCAACATACTTCAACAGCTTTTTACAATCCGTTGGAATAAAGAACATAAACTACGAACAGTTATATTTCTTTTGACTTCACTTTTGATTTCTCTCTTTGAAGTGTTTGAAGATTGTATAACTTAGAATGCGTGAAGTATGTGTCTTCATCTTGTATTCCTCCTTTTATAGCTGGGGTTTGAATTAGAAGCGTTGTGAGATAAACTCTTCACTCTGGACAGTGCTTCATTGACTTCCCAAAATGGATCTGTCCGGTCTTTGCTGCGGTTTATCCTGCCGCACTTTTGCTTCATTCCTTATTTGCGCTAGTTGACCTCTGCTTCCCTCTTGGTTGGCAGCCTTGCATTGACTGTCTGTCTAATTTTCTTTTTGTCTTAGTACACCCTTGTCTTTGTGTTCAAAGTCGGTCAATCTATTTCCAGTACTTCGTTAGTTGATATTGTGCTTGACCGGTCGATCGAGTTCTTACTAAGTTCAATTAGGTCTTTCCAGTGTAGAGTGCGTTCCTTAGTGTAGACCGATATTTTGAATCTCCGGTTTCATGTCTACAGCCACAGTTAGTTAAGTTATGTCAACACCAAAACTATTAATCCGAATGTTTGAATTCGTATTACTAGCAATAGTGATGCGTGGCTGTCTAAATCAAGCTTGTGCACGCCGATGAACTGTAGTTAGACATATATCGTGATCATTTAATAAACAAACTTTAAAAATTTTGCACCATGCATCAATAAAATTTGAAAATAACAGAGATATGCGACTAACTTAACTTGAATGTTGGATCATTTTTCCCGCAAAACAAATTAAATCTTTCTTGATAGTATTATATATCGTCAGCATGTATGATGGAAAAGAACAACGGGCACGAGACTTGTAATCATGATTTTCTCCAAGGCATGAGATAACCATATGATTATGACAGCATAAATAATTGAAAACCACCGCCTACTTCACTATTTTGTCCAACTTTTTCTCTCCTTTTTTCCTCCAAGAATGAAAGGAGATCATTGATTCCTACTTTTGTCTGCTTTGACATTTCCCACCTTTATGTTCTGCTCTTGTCTTTCCGCTCCTCATTTTGTTTGTATTTCCACATTACCTTGTTGTCCAATATTAAGCGAATTTAAACCCTTTCGTCGTCTATCAAATGATCCCAACTTCCAACGGACTAATCTTTCTTGACTGTATATTACGTCCCAAGTCTCCACAAACATAAAAAAGTCAACGGATTAAACTAAAATCGAACCCAGGAGTCCTTACCTGAAATTCATAGAAATGACAAAATGAAAAAGAAAAAGGTTGGTTATAACGCACTAGAGAGCGAGGGCATCCCCTTTCACGCGCGAAATTGAGGCAATGATTATTGACATTTTTTTTCGTTTATCTTTCGATATTTGATTCTCCACCTTTATTAATTATTATTATACATTCAAACAATTCGTCCTAAAAGAACTTTCTCTTGCACAAAACAAGAACAACAAATCCAGCCTTTGCTTCGCCTCTTCATGCCATGGACGACAAGCAATCCACCGGCGAATGGTTTTTCGTCTATCTTCATTCCTCACTTTCTTACCAAAACACAATCAGTTTCTCTTTCCAACGTTTTTCCATCACACGTTGTCTAACGCTTTCTCCAACGATTTTCCCTCGCAGGGTTTTCCACGACGTTCCCAGCGACATAACCATCGAAGTCGACGGCCATACTTTCGCACTACACAAAGTAAGCCCCATAAAAGCCCTCCTCCGATCCATCGATAAACCTTTCATTTAATGTTCTTACACAAATACGCAATTTCCCAGTTTCCCCTCGTCTCGAGGAGCCGGCGAATCAGGAAGCTCGTCTCCGACCGCCGGCGCTCCGGCGAGACTCTCTCCCTCGCCGGAGTTCCCGGCGGGGCCCACTCGTTCGAGCTCGCCGCCAAGTTCTGCTACGGCATCAACTTCGAGATTACCACCTCGAACGTCGCCCAACTCATCTGCGCCTCCCACTACCTCGACATGTCGGAGGTAATTAAAAAGTAACCCAAAGAAATGATTTTTCGAAAAGAAGAAGCAAATTTTTTTGTCTAAATCAACACCCCGCCAGATAAGAATGGAGAATTGAGAGCTTGACTAAAATATAAGTTGACTAGTCCCTTAGTTATAGGACATGACATCATTTCTTATATGGATCATCTCTACTCCTATGTAGGCTGGTGCTTAGGCCCAATAATGAAATTTCACAATCTAGGCATATTTTATACTTCACAGGAGGACCGCTCCGAGGACAACCTCAAATCTCGATCGGAAGAATATCTCGGCACCGTAGCCTGCAAGAGCCTTGAGATGTGCGTCCAAGTCCTCCGAGCCTGCGAGGGGCTCCTCCCCTTAGCCGACGAACTCGGGATAGTCTCGCGGTGTGTCGACGGGATCGCGTCGAAGGCCTGTGTCGAGCAGATCGCATCGAGCTTCGCCAGGCTGCAGTACGTTGGCGGCTCGGGCGGCGGGCTCCACATGGGCAGGCCGCCGGTTGAGCCTCGGGATTGGTGGATCGAGGACATATCTTCCCTCCGAGTGGATTTCTACGAAAAAGCGATCCTCGCAATAAAGTCGAGGGGGGTTCGACCAGAGAGTGTGGGGTCCGCGCTTGTGCGATACGCCGAGGGGGCGGCCAAGGGCGGCGGCGGCGCCGCCGGGAAGGTGGTGGTGGAGGCGGTGGCAAGGCTGTTGCCGACGGAGAAGGGGGTGGTTTCCGGCGGGTTTCTTATTCGCGCTTTTGAGGAGCGCCGGCGCCGCCTCCGATTGCTCGGCGTCGTGCCGCGCGGAGCTCGAGAGGAGGATAGGGATGCAGTTGGAGGACGCGACTTTGGACGATCTTTTGATGCCGAATAACAATGGTAGCTTCGGCGGAAGGGAGAAGGATAGGGATAATAGGACGTTGTTCGATGTGGAGAGCGTTCGGAGGATTCTCGAGCATTTCGCTCAGATAGGCGACGACGGCGATGGTGATGAGAGCTTCGACGGCGAGGATCGATCGGTGATGTTCGGCGACGAGGACGATGACGTTGCGATGGGTGGTTCGCCTTCTCAAGGAGCGCTGCTCAGAGTTTCGAAGGTGGTCGATAGTTATCTGGCGGAGATTGCGCCGGATTCCAACCTCGAGCTCGATCTCTTTGTAGCGGTTGTAGAGGCGTTGCCGGGGCACACGAGGAACGTTCACGACGGGCTGTATCGGGCCGTCGACATTTATCTCAAGGTATATTTTGTTTACTATGTTAAATAGGATTAGATAATTTTTCGTCCCGGTTTATGGGGTTGTACTTTCAGAACACTCAACTTATGAGGTTGCAATATAGGGACACTAGCCTTCAAAATTAAAGCAATTTAGGGACACAAAGGGTAGAGAATGCAATTCTGTCCTTAGGTCATCTCCAAACCGAAAAATCTATTCTCAAACGCGAAACATCTCAAACTCTAAATGCAGTAATTCTTCTCATATCTTTAAACTCATTCACAAACTCAAAATAATAATTTGCAATATTCTCTTTCACATCAACTTTTATAATTTTTCAATACGACTCACAGATGTTACAACTTTTCAAATTTATCCACATAATAAATAAACGGTATTTTCTTAAACTAAATTAGGTTTTTGACCCAGTCTTAAATTGTCTGCAAACATCCTCTTACGGCTCACGTTGTCTCTGACAGGCTCATGACGAAACCATGTCGGAACCCGACAAGAGACGCCTCTGTAGACTAATAGACTTTGAAAAGCTATCCCAGGAAGCGGGCGCCCACGCGGCCCAAAACGAGCGCCTCCCTGTCCAATCGTTGGTCCAAGTTCTGTACTACGAACAGCTAAAACTACGCAATTCCCTCTTTCGTCCTTCATACGAAGACAACCCCGAGGGCCGACTCCTCCGCGCGGACAGGTGGCAAAGCGCCGCCGTGTCCCCTCGGGACAACTACGCCTCACTAAGGCGTGAGAATAGGGATCTCAAGCTCGAGCTGGCGAGGATGAGGATGAGGCTCAACGATTTGGAGAGGGAACATGTCAGCATGAAGAGGAATTACCTTACTCGGAAACCGTCGGGCGGCGGCGGCGGTTCGAAGAAGAAGAAGAACAAGCTGATGAGGTCGTTGTCGAGGAAGATGAACATATTCTCTCGGACGCGGTCCGAGAGGGCGAGCTCGCGTTCTGGGGAATCGGAGGGCGGGGAATCTATGCTGACGATGGAGAGGGAGAGAACTTGAATTTTTTATTTATAGTTTGTGTTTGTAAATCCATTTGAGAGGTGTGAGGTGACTCAGTGTTTTGATCTTGGATTTATTTATCTATACTATTATATAAAGAGCATAAAAACTGTAAATTGGTCTGTCAAAATTGACCAATCAAGTATTTTTTACTTTAGTTACTATTAAAAATAAAAAACACATTAAATCATAATAACCTCATCATTCTATTTTTTGTATATCAATTTAAAAAAAACTTATTAAACCACGTAACTTTAAATTCATAATAACGACCTCATTCTTGTTTTAGTATATAATTTATTAAAATCATCAACTAATAATTAATTTTATATTTTCGCACACATAGGGTGTGCTAAAAGTACTAGTACAGTGGAAACTATTGGGTAAATAAGGATAAATTAAAGCGACGTTACTCCCCTATTGATTTTATGATGGAATCCCTAATTTAACATAATTTCAGAGCTCAAGAAAAGAGCAGTTTCGTTCGGCTGGCCCGTCAGAAAATAAAAATATAGTTATACTAAATAATAGATTTATAAAATTATATTGATTTGTATGTTTTTGAGCTATCATTTTTATACTTTAATAAATAAATAAGTAAATTATTAAAGAAGTTGATTAGTTAGATATATTTTCTAATTTGGATTTTTCATTTTTTTTTAACTTTTTTCAATTTTTATTATTTTTTCTTATTTTTTTTTTTTAAAAAAAACGTGCTTCCGCCAGGCAGGCTTGCCCGCACCTGCCCCGCCGGCCCGTTTTGACAGCACTACACAACTTGAATTTCTTAAAATCCGGCCATTTTTAATCCAAACAATACAATACCAATTAATTCGACTTGACACACCAAATTACACATCTATATATCATCATTCAAGAAAAATGAGAATTTCGAGAAAAAAATGCAAATATCATTCATTAATCCGTGACAGATAGTCAACGGAGGAGGAAGATCTTTCGTCTTGGACGGACACTCGGAATCTCCCTACCCGAAAACCCTAAACCCGACGATAAAACCGCCGACTGACGCTATAAAAACTCCCACATCGAATGACATGAAGAACAACATCACTAAGTAAGCCGACCCGACCCTAATGCAGTACAACCCGGTTTGAACCGACCTGGCTTTTAGATTTTCTTCGTACGAAATATTAGCCGTAAATTCCGTATTCGATAGCCACTCGACAAACGTTGACATGAAAAATACAGACGCCAAATTGATCAGATATTCTCCAAACTTTCCATGCCCATATTACCCTTCGAGGAGAATAATGGAAAATAAACCATCGAGTTAGTTTATGTGTATATATATATATATATATAATATATATATATATATTTATATTATAGGCTTAATTATTTTTTTAGTCCCGTAAGTTAGGGTGGTTGGCATTATAGGGACATGTATTTCAAGGGTTTGCAATATAGGGACTTTAACTTCTAAAAGTAAGCATTTTTAGGACAGTATACCGTTCGGCCCCGGTATTTTGACCCAAACCGACGGGTTCCAGGTTAGCGGTTTTGGTCAAAATACCGGGCCGGACCGTATACTGTCCTAAAATGCTTACTTTTGAAAGTTAAAGTCCTTATATTGCAAACCCTTGAAATACATGTCCCTATAATGCCAACCACCCTAACTTATTAACAAATTTGAAGGGAAATGTTTGCTTAGAACGCTGAGAATTTACGTGGTTCAGATCCAGTAATTTGGACCTTACATCCACGGTGAATCATTTATTGTTTTATTGATCGATCAAGAAGAAGAACAAGTGGTGTACAGTGATTGTTTATATAGATGACTTGGATCGAAACCGAAAAACTCCCGCCAATTCTTCTAAACGTCTTTGGCGTTCACAATACACAGAAGTCGTAGTTGGCAACTGCAACTTAGTAAGTGAGCAACACCCCTTTTATGAGAGAGTCGCCAACACGCTTTCCTTTAAATGGTTCCCGCGAGTTTTCATCTTCAGCAACAGCTTTAACCAAATAAAGTCTTCTGTGCTTTGCAACTCGGTTCTTCTATTCCATTCTTTAATAGCCCCCCGCAAGATGGACTGTAGAGGTTCAAGACGGACATCTTGACTAGGAAGCGTTGCAAGAGGGGTCCGGTGAGTGTTTTGGTGAAGACATCCGCGAGCTGATGTTCAGACCGCACGGGAATTAATTTAACTGAGCCATTGGTGACATGATGTCTTATGAAATGACAGTCCACCTCGATATGTTTAGATCGTTCGTGGAACTTGGGATTTGAGGCGAGCTGAAGTGCAGACTGATTGTCACAATAGATGACCGGCGGGTGCTCCAAAGATATGCCTAACTCTGTTAGTAAGGATCGAATCCAAAGTATCTCGGCCACAATGGAACCCAAAGCCCGGTACTCTGCTTCTGTCGAAGATCTGGACACAGCTGCCTGTTTCTTGGCTTTCCAGGTTAATATAGAGTCCCCCAAGAAGGTACAAAATCCCGTAACTGATTGGCGAGTATCTTGGCAGCCCCCCCAGTCCGCATCAGAGAAGCCCTTCAGGGTGAGGTCTGATGATGAGCTGAGTAAAATGCCTTGTCCAGGAGATGCCTTGAGGTAGCGTAGTAGATGATGTGCAGCCATCAAGTGTGATGTCCGCGGGGCTGAGATGAATTGACTAAGCCGATGAACTGCAAAAGTTATATCCGGCCGGGTAAACGTCAGGTAGAGCAATCTACCAATTAATCTCCTATATGTGAATGGGTCAGATATGAGATCTCCATCTGATGCTGTAAGCTTATCACTAGGGCTCATTGGTGTGGTTAGAGGCTTGGAATTAATGTAGCCCGAATATGCCAATAACTGAAGTGTATACTGTTGTTCAGCAATGTAAATACCAGCTGAGCTACGAGCCACTTCTATGCCCAAAAAGTACTTGAGGTGTCCTAGATCCTTGACTTTGAAACAGGACCGAGTGATGTCTTGACATCCTGAATTGCTGTCATGGAAGGGCCAGCGAGGATTATGTCATCGACATATACGAGAAGAATGACAAGATCACTGCCTTTGCCTCGGGTAAACAAAGTATGATCTGAGCTCGTCTGAGAAAAACCAAATTCCTTGACAGCTTCTGTGAATCGTTTATTCCATCGCCTGGAAGCTTGCTTCAAGCCGTAGATAGATTTATGAAGTCTACAAATTGTCCTATGTGGTCCTCCCCTGTCATGATTAAGATAAAAGCCTGAGGGTAACTCCATATAAACTTCTTCCAACAGATCTCCATGCAAGAAAGCATTGCTTACATCAAGCTGCTCAAGGTTCCATCCAAGTTTTGCAGCCAAACTGAGAACAATCTTTATGGTGTTAGGCTTGGCAACGGGTGCAAACGTGTCAATGTAGTCCACACCCTCTCGTTGGTCGTAGCCTTTTGCAACTAATCGCGCCTTGTGCTTAACAATCTCACCATTTGAGTTGAGTTTCAGTTTAAATACCCAACGACTGCCAATAGCCTTTTTCCCAGCTGGTAATTTGGTGAGTGACCAAGTTTGGTTATCTTCTAATGCCTTGAATTCTTCTTGCATGGCAGCTTGCCAACTAGCATTCCTTACTGCCTGAGCATAGGTCTTTGGCTCTGTCATCTCAGAAATCCCATTCATGAAGTATTGATGTCTCCTGGTAAAGTTCTGGTAGGATAGAACCTGTAAAAGTGGGTACAAAGTCTTCTCTATGGTGATCTCATTGCACAGATAGTCCTGCAGATAGGTTGGTCCTTTGGACTGCCTTGTAGACCTTCTCAGTTGCTGTTGTGGCTCTTCTATCCCTTCAATGTTACCTGAGCTCAGAATGCTCTGCTCTTGCACACCTGCTGGATCAGAGTATGAAGAATCAGAGAGCTCACTATGCTCTGTTGAATTGTGACCAGGCTGTTCTAGCAAAGGTGTTGTATGAGCTGATGATGGATCAAGAGCCTCACTTTCCAGGGCTGAGTCAATGAGACAGGGCCGAGGGAGAATTTGGTCTGAGAAGGGATCTGGTGTGTTTGGTGCAGATTGCCTGGCCTTGAAAGGAAATTCATTCTCCTTGAAAACAACATCCCTAGAAACAAAAACCTCCATGGTCTTTAAGTCCAGAAGTTTGTATCCCTTCATGCCATTTGGATATCCAATTAGAGCACACTCCCTTGCCCGTGGGTCGAATTTTCTCCTCCCTGCAGCTAGAGTTGAGGAGAAACACAGGCAGCCAAAAGCTCTGAGAGAGCTATAGTCCATTGGTCTCTGATATAGGATGTCATATGGACTTCTATTGGCCAGTTGTACTGAGGGAAGCCTATTGATGAGGAAACTAGCTGTCATGACACACTCAGTCCAAAACCTGATACGAAAACCTGATGGGAGAAGCAGTGATCTTGACACATTCAATAAGTGTTGGTGTTTACGTTCCACCACAGAATTTTGTTGTGGTGTTTGTACACATGAGTGATGGTGAATGATTCCTCGATCCCTAAACAATCCTACTAGGTTAAATTCCTGAGCATTATCGGTCCTAATGACTTTAACTTTGGTTCTGAAATGATTTTCTACCATAGCAAGAAAGAAAGTCATGATACTTAGGACTTCTGATTTATGTTTTAACAAGAAAACCCAAGTAAACCGAGAATGATCATCAACAATGGTGATGAAGTATTGGTGTCCTTGATAAGAGGGGTGATGGAAAGGTCCCCATAGATCACAATGTACTAAATCAAACGAGTACAAGCAGTTTTTCTGTCAATAGGAAAGCTAAGCCTTTTTTGTTTTGAAACCGGACAGATTTTACAGTAGGTCTGTTTTATGCCCTGGTCATGATTTAGAGACTTCTTGCATGCTTAAGATCCTATCAGATGGATGACCTAGCCTAGCATGCCACACATCAAATGACACAGACACACTATTTAAAGAAACTGTTTTATCAGAACTTAAAACTAAACTGGCAGAGGTTGCTTGAAGAACATAGAGTCCATCCCAGAGTTCACCCTTGCCAATCACTCTGTGAGAATAGTCCTGTATCATAAAATTATCAGATCCAAACATAAAGCTGCAGCTAAGAGTGTTAGTCAAGTAACTCACAGACCTTAGGTTAAAGTGGAATTGAGGTACATATAACACTTCAGTAAGGACTATGTGATTATTTATCACGCATGAACCTGCCCTATTCACTTTAATAACTGAATTGTCTGGCAAGACAATCCTTGATTCTGGGATTTCATGCATCTCTGACAGGTGGCTTCTATCTCCACACACATGCCTTGTGGCACCCGTGTCTATCACCCACAAACTGCTCATTGTAAACTTTGGCAAATTAAAGGATAAGCATATACCTTCAACCTTCTCACTTGGCTATGAACAGTCCTGATTATCTGTTGATTGTTTGCCTGGGATTGGAAGAACAAAGTTCTCAGGCTCTCGAGCTGAAGAGGTGTCAGATGCACCTGCACCAGACCTTCCTTGGAAGAGCTACTTTCTGGAATCACCTGTCCTTTGCTACTTGATCCACCAGGAGCTGATTTAGTCTAGCAGTTCTATTCTTCTGACCTTGTCTAAAGCCTGGGGGATAGCCGTGTAGTTGGTAGCAGGTCTCAATTGTGTGACCTCTTTTATTGCAGTGAGTGCACAGAGGTCTCCCAAGATCCCTTTTCTGTGTGAAGTTCCTTCCTTACTGATTCTTTGTCACTCCTTGCGGCCATCATGGCCATGGTAGTGATCTGATCCTCACTCCTTGGGGCCACACCAGTAAGCATAGATCTCTGCTTTTCTTCTTGGAGAATGAGGGAGAAGACTTTGTTGATAGAGGGTAAGGATCTATAAGCAGATACTCTGCCTCTTATTTGTGAATACGAATCATTTATCCCCATAAGAAAGGTGAGCACGTACTCTTCATCAAGATGTGCCTTGAACACTTTAACACCCCCACATGTACAACTGCAGAGTGGTCTGTAATTCCCCAATTCGTCCCATAAAGCCTTCAGCTTAGTGAAGTAAGCAGCTATCCCATCGCAGCCCTGAGTAAAGTTGATCAGCTCCTTTTTCAGCTGGAACACTCTCGGTTTATTGGTTTGCCCAAACCGTTCTTCAAGATCCACCCAGACTTCTCGAGCAGTCGAGCTATAAAGGATGCTTGCAGAAATTTCCTTGGACACTGAATTAATAATCCACGATATTACTACATTGTTATTTCGTTTCCACGCACTTACTTGATTCTGCGAACTGATGGAGTTCTGGGCATCAATTACAGGCGGCACCAAATCCCCATTGATGAAACCCTCCTTATTCCTTCCTATCATCGCTATCATCATTGCGCGGCTCCAAGTTGGATAATTGTCTCCATTCAAAGCTTCGTGGACCAAGATTTGCCCGGAATTGTCATTGTTACTAAGGAATATGGATCATTTATCAGCACTGTCGAGCTGGAATTAACCACTGCTGCTGAAGTCGACATCGATGGACTGATCAAGCGCCTGAATCTGCGCGTCCTCTGCTGATCGTGATTAAGATGTTATCTACGAATCTTGAGAGGATAATTTTGCAGCGATCAAAGAACGTTCTCTGATACCATAACAAATTTGAAGGGAAATGTTTGCTTAGAACGCTGAGAATTTACGTGGTTCAGATCCAGTAATTTGGACCTTACATCCACGGTGAATCGTTTATTGTTTTATTGATCGATCAAGAAGAAGAACAAGTGTGTACAGTGATTGTTTATATAGATGACTTGGATCGAAACCGAAAAACTCCCGCCAATTCTTCTAAACGTCTTTGGCGTTCACAATACAAAGAAGTCGTAGTTGGCAACTGCAACTTAGTAAGTGAGCAACGCCCCTTTTATGAGAGAGTCGCCAACACGCTTTCCTTTGTTCCCGCGAGTTTCATCTTCAGCAACAGCTTTAACCAAATAAAGTCTTCTGTGCTTTGCAACTCGGTTCTTCTGTTCCATTCTTTAATACTTTGGGACTAAAAAAAATAATTAAGCCTATATTATATATCGTAGTATGTTTGGGCTTTGGAGTTTGAGATGAGGGGTGATTGTTATATATACATATAGTTGATGTATTTGTCGTACGATGTCGTATTGTTGCTGTAAAGCTTTGTACTGCATTCCGAGATTGAACTGTACATAATGTACTACGTTGTAGTCTCTACCGTGACGATTATTTATTTTTTCTTCTACAGACCGATATTTTTCTTAAAATCTTTGACTAGACCGAGGAAAATCAGGTGATGGATAAATAATCGTCGATGCAGCATGGTTTAGTAAATTAAATGGTTCCAATAGTCGATATCTTCGGCAAAGACTAAGGGGTAGTTCCCTCAATCGTTAAGACGAAAGTAACACATTTTAAATTTTATATAATTTTCAGATTTACGATTTTACGTGACTGGATTTGCATTTTGCAAGATGAATGAAATTTTTACATATAGATAAAATATATTCTTTTATTGAAAAGGTTTTATCGAACAATCAAGAAATAAAAGATAGCAAGCAGATTCATTCAACACGTTTTCATCTCCCATGTAGCAGCACCGTGGATGTGATTGGTTGATGGAAACGCTCGAATTCGCACTCGTCTCCGCAAAGACGGGTTTTTTCGGGCGCTGGCACATCCACGATCTCTCTGCCGAGCATCGCTAGTACGTTTAGAATCGTGGGCCTTTCGTTCGCAAATTTCTTGGATGCACAAAAGCGCTATTTGAATGCACCGAACAATCTCACCGACTTCATTCTCCGAAGGCGCTAGGTTTTCGTCCACGAAATTTGACCCGTTCCCTTCGTTCCACAGCTCCCAAGCCTGCATTTTAAGCGAATTGTACGCTTTTTTACCGTAATAAATCGAGAGGAGAGAGAGAGAGAGAGAGACGGGGATGTTAGGACATACGCGTCCTAGAATGCTCATGGGCGATTCGTCGTTCTGTAATGAGAGTTCTTTTTCCCGCTGATTATCTCAAGCATCAGTATGCCGAAGCTGTAAACGTCGGATTTTTCCGAATATGTGCCCTCCAATGCATACTCCGGCGCCATGTATCCGCTGAAATTCATCACGGTTATCTCATTAAACACTTCGCAAAAAACACACACACAATCGCTGCGAAGTTCTTACTATGTTCCAACGACCCTTGCTGTATTTTTTGATCCTGATTGGTTCGAAAATCCTCGCCATTCCAAAATCAGAGATTTTACGGTTCCATTCGTCGTCGAGCAGCACATGCTCGGCTTGAGATCTCTGTGGATTATTCTCAGCCTCGAATCTCGATGAAGGTCCAGTAATCCCCGCCCTATTCCTTCGATGATATTGTATCGTTTCTTCCAATCAATGAACTTTCTGGCCGCCCTGCATGCATGCATGAAAACCCCGGGAGGAAAAAGATTAGTGTTTTTGTCGCCGTTTTAATTATTTTCGAGGCGTGAAAACGAAGGCGCGCTTACGCTTACTTACCGAAAAGATAGACGTCCAAGCTTTTGTTAGGCATGTATTCGTATATCAGCATCTTCTCTTCCTTCTCCGCGCAGCAACCCATAAGCCTAACGAGGTTTCTGTGTTGTAGCTTCGAAATCAAGACAACCTCGTTCGTGAATTCGAGCTTCCCTTGTTCGGAAGCTTCCGAAAGCCTCTTCACCGCGATTCTTTCCCATTCGAAAGCTTTCCTGAAGATAAAATCAATCAGCAAAACCGTTTCACCATTTTTTTTTACGTCTGCTTATATATATTCGATATGCATACCTTGTAAACGACGCCGAAGCCACCTTGCCCAGTATGTTCTCTTCGCTAAATCTGTTAGTAGAATTCGAAAGAGTCTCAAAGCTGTACAATGGCAAATCTTCGATTTTCACCTTGCTCGATTCGTCTTGGAGGAACACATTATTAGCAGGCGACGAATCGGACAAATCGCCCCTTTCCCTTCGCATAATTAAACATATAAGTAAACCAAGTAATGTAATTAAAACAAAAGTGTTCTCAAAATACCTTTCTTCTTAACAACCATACAGCACCATGCAGCGAAGATAAGAACAACTGATACGGCGACAAAGGCCACGACGACTGAAAGTATGATCGCCAGCTTTCTGTCTCCGCCCTTACGATCTAACAATTTAAGGAAATTCAGTTTCACAATTTCCGAAGTAGTGATTGCAAACAAGGAAATACATAGAACATAAGATTATATTATGCCCCGTTTGGATTCCGGATTTCGATTTGAAATCCGGATTTCGGCCAAATCTTCCGTTTTGGCAGTCGTACTGATTTGGATTTGGATTTCGCCAAATCCGAGGGGAAAATCCAAACTCTTATAATTCATCGGATTTGAAATTACGATTTTACAATTCAGAATTTAAAATCAAGCGATTTCGTTCAAATACGCGAATCCAAACGCACTCTTACCTAATTCTGATTTCGGCATACGAACATAAAGATCGTAGCCCACGTTAGGGAACTGCTGCATGTCTACCAATCCATCTCTTTCGCTCCAAACATGCATCCAATCTTATACGGGTCGTAAGCGTAAGCTATGCAAGAACAGTTTCTCAAGCACTGGCCCTACATCCCTCGGCCCGGCCGAGGGAAAGGGCTCAGCAAAGTCGGGCACCTTCATATAAGGCATCCTCGAGAAATCGTCTCCATTATTAATACGGCTACACTGCAACTGCGTTCTCTTACACATCCACGAGTCAATTTCCTCTATCCCATTCGCTGGCATTCGCAGGCTCAAACCCTTTCAGGCAAGAACATATCGCAGCAGGCGAGCCTTGATCATTGCAGCTCGCGAAGGGCCCGCATGTGTTGTAAACGTCGCAGATTGTGTAAGGAACGGCCCACGAAAGATCCCAGCTTTTCTTCCAATCGTCCCACAGCTTCTTCTCCATTGTCCCCGAAGAATTCAAGGTGAATTTCGACAGGAAATTCTCGGTTGGGATTTCGAAAAAGTGTATCCCCGGCGAAAGCTGCTCCACGACTATTCGGTTTCTGTAGGCCGAGCTGTACATGGCCCTCATTCCGGTGAAGATCTGACCGTTGAACTGCCCAGACCTGAAATGGGGTGACCCATCGCTTTTCCATATGAATACCTAGGGAATTTTCAGAGCTTGGAGGCCCAAGGTGAATCCGCCAATTTCAGGGTTTGTGGCATTCTTCCACGACGCCGCCCACAGCCTTTCGCCGGAGATCGTGTCGTCGACGACCTTCATCTCAGGGATCCAAGAATCGGCCATGTGAGAGAAGCTCTCCCACCTCGCCGTCAAGTTCCCATCGCAGAGGACGAGGTTTCCGTTGTTCAGAAGACGAGCGGTGGTGTTTCCTGGGGCGGTGAGGTTCGTCGACCAGATGGTCCGACCTCGGCCGTCGGAGAGGACGAGGTTTCCGTCGCCGGAGAGAGAAACCCTACCCGAAGAATCGTCAATGGGCTGTCCCTGTTGGCGACCCACACGGTCGTTTGCTCGGAGACGGCGTAGTATATCGCAAGGTAGCGGTTGTTGGTGTTCGCCGGGCTGAAGAATCCCAGCTTGAAGACTTTTCCCGGCGAGGTTATGGCGTCGGGGTCTCGGAGGGTGAAGGTGGAGTTTATAATGGTTTCTGTTTGTTGTTGGCTAAAGCCGTACTGGAAAACAAGCTGACAGAAGGTTATTATCATCAAGAAAGTCATCCTGTAAGAAAAATTCAGGTCTTCCATATGGCCAAGGTGAGAATCTGATTTTGGACGACACGAAGTATAGTGTGCATTGTTGTATATATGTGTGTTTACACAGCATATCGAGGCATTCAACTGCTGTAATGAATAATCAGCTAAAGCTACGTCGGTTTTTGTTTTTCAAAGAGTAGTTACGATCCGAGGACAGGGCGAATCGGGTCGAATTAAGGTTCTAAAGAGTCTAAAAATTATTAATTTGATCAGCTTGCAATTTACTCCGTCTATTTATGATTTTAAAATTAATGTAATATCAATATAGTTATTTTTAACCACACTTGCGAAAATTAATAGTAACTTTACTATATATGCAATTACACTAAGTTATAAGTGGTTATGGGATGCGTATGAGCAGAGGGAGATCGAGCATATTGTTAATGATTACTTTAATGATTACTTTACGACTCTTTTCCTCTCAGCTCAACCTAACGAATCTTTCATGGAGCAGACGATAAAGTATATTTTCCCCCGAGTCACAGAGGATATGAACGCGATGCTTTTGCGCGATTACTCGAGGGAGGAAGTCGACAATGCCCTAACAGGTATGTTCCCGTATAAATCCCCATGCCCGGATGGTCACCTATTTTTACCAAAAAATCTTGGAAAATTATAGGTGAGAAAACGTCCATTGTATATTTGATTTAAACAACGGAATCTCTTCTCCCCGTTTTCCAGGACACGCATATTATCTTAATTCCGAAAATCAATAAACTCGAAACATTGGTCCATTTTCGCCCGATTAGTCTGTGTAATGTTGTACCGTATTGCTTCGAAATGTATTACCAACATACTAGAGGAAGTCATTGATCATGTCTCCCCATCCCAGTCCGCATTCATCCCAAACAGGCTTATTATAGATAACGTCCTCATTAGGGTTGTCAACCGGGCCGGGTTCGGGGTGGGAATCTAATCCCCGTCCCCCCGAGGCAAACGGGGACGAAATG
The DNA here is from genome assembly GCA_027422505.1 of Craterostigma plantagineum. Taxonomy (NCBI): domain Eukaryota; kingdom Viridiplantae; phylum Streptophyta; class Magnoliopsida; order Lamiales; family Linderniaceae; genus Craterostigma; species Craterostigma plantagineum. The sequence goes on from JAPQWV010001100.1 coordinate 111,318, forward strand.
GTCCCCGTCCCCCTGCAGGGATACCCTGCCCCGTAATAATTCTTTTAAAAAAATTAATTTATATTATTTAATTAATTGAACTATATTTTATATTTATATTATTGAAACTATATTTTTTATTATTTAAACAATATTTTAAATCATATTTATATTATTTTAATATTATGAAAGTATATTTTAATATTATTCTTATAATAATATAATTGAAGATAATATATATTATTTTAATAATCGGGGCGGGGCAGGAACGGGCGCGGGTACCGCGGGGAAAGTTTTCCCCCCGTCCCCGCGCCCGTGGGGGTAGAATAGCGGGATTCCCCGCCTCGTTCGGGGGGCGGATCCTCGCGGGGACGGAGAATCCCCGCCCCGTTGACAACCCTAGTCCTCATTTCTTTCGAGACGAACCATGCCATGAAACAGAAAAGAACCGGTCGAGAGGGTTATTGTGCCCTTAAACTAGATATGAGCAAAGCTTACGATCGTGATGAATGGACGTTTCTCGAGAAGGTTATGTGCAAACTAGGGTTCCATAATCGTTTTATTCATAAAATTATGTCGTATTTTTCGAGGGTCTCTTTTTCGTTTATTCTTAACGGGTCTTACTTTGGTCGCTTAACTCTGTCTAGGGGTGTACGCCAAGGAGATCCGTTATCGCCTTACCTTTTTCTTTTTGTGCGGAAGCGTTTAGTAGTTTGTTGCAACAAGCCGAGAGGGTGGGTCACTAAGTGGAATTTCAGTTCGTCGGGATGCTCTTTTGGTTTCCCATCTCCTTTTCGCCGACAACACGATCATCTTTAGCAAAGCTAACACCGAGGCGATGGGGGACCATTCATCCATCATGATGTGTAACGGACTGGCCTCGGGCCAGGCGGTGAATTTTCGAAGTCCTCAGGTATGTTTTTCCCAAATGTGCAGGAGGAAACACACGATGTGCATGTTGCCGTCCCTTGGGATCGACCCAAGTGTTAAACATAGCTTTATTTGGGACTCCCATATGTGGTAGGAAGATAAAAGAAAGAAGTTTTTGCCTATTTTCGGGAACGCTTGTGGAAGCGAGTTCAAGGCTGGTCTGAAAAGTCGTTATTATTGCCGCCTCCAAGCTATACCGTCATATGCTATGTCTTGTTTTCTACTCCCTGGAGTGTTCTACATGATATACAAAGGTTTGGTGACACGGTTTTGGTGGGGATCAAACAAGCACTCGAGTATTCATTGGACAACGTGGAGGAATATGTGTCGCCCCGAAAGCCTTTGGGGGATTAGGATTTTGTGACTTACGCATGTTTAACTTGGTTCTTGTAGCGAAGCAAGCATGGCGGCTCAGCCCGATGTTCTTTTAGCTCGGATATTTAGAGCACGCTACTTCCGGATGTGACTTGATTGGAGCTCCTTTGGGTCGAATCCGTCTCCTCACGTGGCCGCGATTTCCAGGCGAAATCCATCCTCCAGCTGGGGCTTCGTTGGGAGATTGGTACGGGCTCCGATATTAACATTTGGAATCAGCCTTGGATACCGGGGACTCGACGCTTTACTCCGATCACTCCACGAGGCAATGTTATATTAACATGAAGGTTACTGATCTTCGTCTTTTTGTCACGCAAGGCTGGAACGAGGCCTTGTTCGGGAAATCTTTCCCCCTTATGCTGATAAAATCATTGGCGTCCCTTTAGTTCGCTGCCTCTGCCAGATAATGGGTTTGGCATCTTTCAGGGAGTGGTCAATTTTCGGTTATATCAACATATTGGGTGGAGGACTCGTTTTGCCACAAGCTTGTTCTAGTGGCGGGGGCTTATGCATGGAGGCTTATGCATGATCTTATCCTTCAGCCTCTAATCTTTTCAAACGGAAGTCTTTATCCAGCCTTGTTGTTCTAGATGTGGTTGGTTGAGGATGCTAGACACATCTTTGTCGACTGCCGGACACTAAGCTTTTTTGGAGGATGTCCCAGCTCCCGAAGCATGTCGTCAATCAATGTCTAGCTCTGCTGAAGGATGGCTCCGTAATGCGCCTCTATCTTGACGAAGGAAGAGTTTACAGGCTTTATTGCTACGTGCTGGGAAATTTTTGGTTGCCCAAAATAAGAGGATCTTTCAGGGAGTAGCTTGTGCGCCAGAGCTTCGCTTAGAGCCTTTACTTGCAAGGATTCCATACTTTTGCGGGGAAAGTGGCTCAAAGGCTAAACCATTACACGGGGAATGGTGGCTATGCCCAACTGATGCGGAGCTAAAGATTAACTACGATGAGGCCATTCATCATGATAGGGCAGGGGCATCTCTTGGTATTATCGTGCGGATAGCATGAGGACTTGCAGGAGGTGGCGAACCCGTTTCATCCATGGTATTTTATGAGGCTGTGGTCATTGAAGCCTTTGCCGTTCGAGAAGCTTTACGCTTGGCTCATATGGAAAGTTGGGATAGAGTGGTTATTGAGAGTGACTGTGAAGAGGTTATCTTGGCTCTACTACGAAACCGTAGCTCGGATTCTTCTAAAAATCGGAAGCGTTCTTCGAGAATGTCAGTTTTGTAACGTTGGTAGATTCGTTTTGTAACGTGGTCTCGTCTTTTGTTAGACGGGATGATAATAGGCTGCTGCATTTTCTTGCTAAGAATATGGTTGGAATGCTGATGGTTGTACTCCTCCTGTTCATTCACTAGCATGTAATCTGTTCGACGATATTTCTTAGTTCAGTTTTTATCAAAAAAAAACTATCCAGCTCAATTTTATTAATATATGGAAAAACAAAACAAAAAATCTAGGTGAATCTATAGAAAAATACCCAATTGGATAAAATTTTACACATAGGTACCCATGTCAGAAAATTTTACAGATAGTTACCCGATTAATTTTTACCAGTTTCTTAGTCATGTCCGTACCTTTCTGTGTGTATATTGCGTCGTTGATATAGGGTACCTAAATATAGCATACGCTCGTACCTACGGCATACCTGTGTGTTACATAGGGGGTACCTAAATATAGCATACGCCATACCATTTTCTGTTATATAGGTACCCAAATGTGTTGTATGGTGTACTTTCGGGATCGGTACCTATGTGCAAAAAATTTATTCTGTTAGGTAACATACATATAAAAAAACCTGACAGTGTACTAAATTATTAGTTTTTATCCAAATAGATACTTATGTGTAAAGACACCAAAAATCTAACCAATTTTAAAGACGCACAACACATAGATGCATAATATATTTTTTAAAGCGAAAGCTTTTAGAAATATACAGTATGTGAGCAAAATAGCCCAACCCTTGGATACAATACAGACCAACATCAATGGGATAAAGTCCCAACAAGAATCCAAAACATTCTACAAATTCAACATAGGGATAACGACATTTTTAGTCTCCAATATTTGGCGGCATTGAGTGTTTCTGGTCCCCATGTTCCGAGCTGACACTTTTAGTCTCCAGTATTATCAATTTTGGACGGTTTTGTCCCTTTATTAATTATCGCTAATTTAGACGAAATTAATACGTTATAGCTCATGATGTCCTTTTATTCGACGTAAAACCACATCTTCTTCTTCGACTTAAACGCACATGGACATCATTATACTCACATTTAGGAAATAATCGACAACCTTGAAAATGATTAAATGTGATCCGTAATGTTGCTCATGTGCGTTTAAGTCGAAGAAGAAGAAGATAAGTTATGAGGTTTTTACGTCGAGTAAAATGAGATCATAGACTCTCTCACGTGTTAAATTTCGTCTAAATTAGCGATTAAATTAATCGAGTGACCAAAACGTCCAAAATCGATAATATTGAGGACTAAAAGTATCATCTCAGAACATGAAAACCAGAAACGCCCATGCCCCAAACATCGGGACTAAAAATGTCGTTCGCCCTTCTAACATACTTTTTTCTTTTTAATTACAGAGACATAAAAGGAAAAGGAAATTCAACACCGCCGCTGTTTCTCTTCTTTTTTCATCTTAGTCAATCTGTCATAGATCACTCGCTGACCAAAAGAAAACACCAACGCATCACACACACACACCATACACGCACCTTAATTTAAGGACACTTATCAATAATTTTTGATCAATGAAAAAGCTAATCGACTTGCATTCCACCTCAATCCCATTGTAATAAAACATTACAACAGAGAGAACATTGTACAATTTAGCTTCTCTTCAACAACAATTCGAACTGGAATTTACTGAACCAAGAAAGAACATTGAACAATTTAGCTTCTCCTCACAGCAGTTCGAACTGAACCTGTGCAGCGAATTGTGCCACCAAAGATCACATAGCATACGTCAAGTACACAATCGCAATTCAGTGTTGGAAGCTCAATAATAGTAATTAAGTACCTGAACAATGCCTGCAAAATAGGGCCGCCAACTGTAAACTTCAGACAGTGGCACTATAACGACGGACATTACAACACGATCAGCATTGCAAAGAGCCAGAGCCAACGCGAGCATCGATACGACCTTCACTCTTTCCGAGGTAATAAACTCAAAAGCATTGGACTCCGTGAAGTCGTCCGTGTCGCCGCCGCCCGACGCCGCTCTGATTCGGCGGAGACTGCAACTCGACCGTCTCGGAGCTGGCAGAACGGTCGAAATCGCGAGAGATTTCCGCGTACGAAGCTGAATAGAGTCATCCTGAAGCGAGCATAGGGTTGGATGGGGCTTGGACTTGTTGAATAAGCTCAAAAGCAAAAGAAAATATAAAAATAAAATAAAATAAGAAAGCTACTGGAATCTTTGAATATCTTAGCGGTCAAGAAATCTGAACAAAGAAGATGAAAGTCTACTCGGCCGAACTACGAACGAAGAAATCTGGCAAATAAGATCTGATCAAGGAAAAATAAAAGATGGTATCGAAGAATAATCAGTTTGTTTTTCATTTGTGTCTTGTAGTGGTATTATAAATAGCGTGTGTGTCTTGTAAGAGATGAGAAGAAAAAATGAAGAGAAATTAGATACAGATAGCGATTGAAAAGAAAGAGCAAAGCTCTGCTACATTGAAGTTCCAGAAAGTATTCTCCACTGATAAAAGCCACGTGATCTTTCTCCCCCTCAAAATATTCCCCACACTCACAAATATATTCTCTATAAAAGAAACTATTACACTGCTCGGCTAAAACATTCGCCGAAAGTACTCATTCCCGATTTTCGCATCATATACAAAAACAAATGGTATCAGAGCCATGTCGTTTAGTAACATACCCGTCCCGCGCCTCACAAAATTCAACTATGATAATTGGAGTATCCGGATGAAAGCATTGCTCGGCTCGCAAGGCGTATGGAACATCGTTAAGATGGGTTACACCGAACCCGATAAAACGGACGAGTACACGCCGGCACAGCTGAAGGCGTTGGAAGATTCTCGGACAATTAAATAGCGCTGCGCTCCAGCATCATATACAACGGCCTAGACGATGCCGACTTCGAAAAAATCAATGACGTAAAGAAGCGAAGGACAGGGAAAAACTGGAGATAGCGTACAAAGGCCCCACCGAGTAAAACAAGTACGGCTGCAAACTCTTCGTGGTGAATTCGAAATGACGAGAATGAAGAACGGCGAAGGCGTGTCCGATTATATAACGAGAGTACAAACCATCTCAAACCAGTTGAAAAGAAATGGCAAGGCACTAGCGGAATCCGCGTCGTCGAGAAAATTCTTCGCTCTCTGACGGACGAGTACGAGACGTGGTATGCGCTATTGAAGAATCCAAAATCTCGAAGAAATGACGGTCGACGAACTCTCCGGTTCGCTCGAAGCTCACGAGCAACGGAAGAAAAAGAAGAAGATGAATGCTCAAGGAAAAGTTGAACGTTACAAGGCGAGATTGTGGCGAAGGGCTATCGACAACAAGCGGGAATAGACTAGGACAAAGTTTTTTGCTCCCGTTGCAAGAATGGAGACAATTCGTTTGCTCCTGGCTCAAGCTGCCACAACTCAATTGGCCAATCTACCAGATGGACGTGAAGTCTGCTTTTCTAAACGGGGAACTCGAGGAAGAAGTCTATGTGGAGCAGCCCCCGGGATATACGAAACCAGAAAAGAAGGCAAAGTGTTGAAATTAGAAAAGGCGCTTTACAGGCTAAAGCAAGCGCCGCGAGCATTGAACACCCGGATCGACGGATATTTCAAAAGGAACAAGTTCGAGCAATGTCCGTTCGAGCATGCCCTCTACGTCAAACGAGAAGGAAAGGAAATGATCATCGTCGCTCTTTATGTCGATGACCTTATTTCATGGGAAGCTGTGAGAAAATAGTCCACGACTTCAAGAAAGCGATGACGAAGGAATTCGAGATGACGGACTTGGGACTGATGAAATATTTTCTCGGTCTCGAAGTCGAGCAAAGAAGCACGAGAAATTTTTGTGTCGCAAGAAGCGTATGCGAAGGCTATATTAAAGAAAAATAAAATGGAGGAAGCAACCCGGTAGCGACACCAATGGAAACTGGACAAAACTGTCCAAGTTTGAGGGAGGACAAGGAGTGAATGCGACCGATTATCGAAGTCTCGTCGGCAGTCTGCGATACTTGACATGCACGAGACCCGATATCGCTTATAGCGTTGGAGTCGTTAGCCGCTATATGGAGGATCCGAGGCAGACACATCTCAAAGCAATTAAGAGAATTCTACGATACATCCGAGGAACACATCACTCGGACTATTTTATCCAAAGGCGAGCGACTGCAAATTAGTCGGATATTCTGACAGCGACTGGTGCGGAGATATTGATGATCAAAGAAGCACTGGCGGCTACGTATTTTATCTCGGGAATACGACATTCACCTGGTTATCAAAGAAACAACCGATCGTAACTCTATCAACCTGCGAAGCAGAATATGTGGCAGCATCGTGGTGCGTCTGTCACGCTATCTGGCTGAGAAATTTATTGCTCGAGTTGAATCTACGACAAGATGAGCCAACCAAAATTCGAGTCGACAATAAGTCAGCGATCGAGTTGGCGAAAAATCCAGTTCATCACGAGAGAAGCAAGCATATTGATGCGAGGTTTCACTTTATTCGGAACACATAAAAAATGGAGCAGTGAAGATGGTACACGTCGCGGAGCTTCGGACCAAGTTGCAGATTTATTCACAAAGTCATACCAACAAACACATTCGAAAAGCTGAAAAGGATGGTCGGAATGAAAGAACGGAAGGCTTTGAGCTTAAGGGAGGAATTTGTTGAATAAGCTCAAAGCAAAAGAAAAATATTAAAAATAAAATAAAATAAGAAAGCTACTGGAAATCTTTGAATATCTTAGCGGTCAAGAAATCTGAACAAAGAAGATGAAAGTCTACTCAGCCGAACTACGGACGAAGAAAATCTGGCTAATAAGATCTGATCAAGGAAAATAAAAGATCGTATCGAAGAAAATAATCAGTTTGTTTTTCATTTGTGTCTTGTAGTGGTATATAATAGCGTGTGTGTCTTGTAAGAGATGAGAAGAAAAAATGAAGAGAAAATATAGATACAGATAGCGATTGAAAAGAAAGAGCAAAGCTCTGCTACATTGAAGTTCAGAAAGTATTCTCCACTGATAAAAGCCACGTGATCTTTCTCCCCACACTCACACATATATTCTCTATAAAAAAAAATCTTACACTGCTCGGCTAAAACATTCGCCGAAGTACTCATTCCCGATTTTTCGCATCATATACAAACAACAGGACTGTCCGGAATCGAAGGCGAGGGGTGAAGACGATGATGCTTGGGAGTGGCGACGAAGCAAGAGCAGGCCATTTGCACAGCGATTGATCCTTCGGAAACGGAAAACAGGCAAGAGTTGAAATTCGCAAAGAACGGTGACTAACGACGTTGAGAAACGGCCGGCGGCATCGTTGTAATTGGCGGGCTATGCTACACTAACCAGGGGCGGTGTGCGTATTTATGGAATACGGAAATGAAACGACGTCGTTTATCTACACAACGACCTCTCAATAATGGGTGTGCGTGGTGCGGTTTCGGCCAACGCACCAAACCACTATATGCGTTTTTTTTGAAAAACAATTCTCAAACGAGGTTTTGAAAAATAAAACCACACGTTCAGTTTTGAGCGGTTTGGTGCGGTTGCGGTGCGGTTTTTGCGGTTTTTTAACCGAACAAAGAAAATAATTATATTTAATCGAATGAAAAGTTAGTTTTAAAAGCGTTAGAACGCAAAAAGGTGATGAGACATCGCATTGCCTCAGGAAAAAGGTGCGCGTCGAGGTATTTGCCTCATATATCGAAGCGTCACCACTGTTCAAAAAATTAGCAACGTTTATCTTATTTTGTATTAGGCTTTACTTATATTAGGGGCCAATTTTTCTCTTTTAATATATTGGTTTAGCTTTATGGTCCGATTTGAATCTCAAAATATAAATAGTAGGTCAATTTGCTGTTAGGTGTTTGAGTCGTATCTATTTTAAACCCTACATTTGGTCTTATAGAAACATGTTTAACATAAAAAAATAAATTAAGTATGTTAGTAATGATATAACTTTCATATAATCAACATAACTAACATATAATTAAAGACTTATTAGTAAAGAAAAATAATTAAACTAAAAAATAAATTTGACGCTGCAGCTGCCAGCGCTATTGCGATTAAACATGGTTAATTGCAAACCATAAATTGTTTGTAAATAATCAAAATTAAATTTTTTTCTTATCTAGTTTACTAACTTAAAAAATTATTTTCTATCATTTCATTCTAGAGATAGACTCAAAAAATAGTTAAAAACGTTTCTTGATTATCTAATCAATTCAGAGAACCAAGCAGGCCAGTAATTCGTAAAAATATTTTGTATAATTGTCTTTTTAGTTATCATGTTAGAGTAGACTAGGTAAAGCTTTGGGTCAACAAGTAAATCTGTAACAGGGGCTTTGGGTCAATAAGTAAATTTTAATATTTTAAAACCCCCAAAATCGCAATCTTTGGCTGTGTTACTTAGTTGGATAAGTCCACGTTAAGTCCATTTATAGCACGATATCTTGTTTGCTTTTTAATTTTGCAATCAAGATAAAGCCCGATATTAAAGCGGCCCGGCTGATGATTAGAGTAGCAGGTTTCTCCGATAACTTATCGAGGGGGTAGGAGCCAAGATTGTGATCGGCCAAGATAATAAAAAAAAAAAAAAACATCAAGTACCATAATATCCCTAAATTCGAAACATCAATATATGCAAGAACCCTAATCCCTTTGACTTGAAAAAAAGCTACGTGAATTAGATGCTAAAGAGGTTCTTTTATCACGACGAGCTAGAATGAAATTGAGGTTTGTAAAAGCTCCTTCTGTTGGTAATATAGATATTGGTTAATTCTGAGTTCCAAACCCTTACTTTTTCTTCAGCAATTGTTCTGATGAAGTTAGCGTGGCGAACAAAAAATGCCGCGCTAAGTTGGTTCTCTCGTGGTATAAACGTCAAGGACGGGTTCAAAGAATCAATCAAAGAAAAGAAGGGGCTGAGCAAGTAAGCGTAGAGCTGACCTAGAAAACTATTGTTGGAGTTATTGGGCTTGAATGAATGAGAATGGCTTTAATACTCAAATAAATAAAATGGGAAAAAATGTGTTGTCCCACATTGGTTAGAACACAACTTTTTACCTCCTTATAAATGATTGTGTGTTTTATTTTCTTAAAATAAATAGGCAATATTATACCACCATGTGCCGCTCGCTTCTCGCATAGGGGGTGCAAATCTAGTTGACTAGTGTGTGGGGCGCGACAAAAATTGACGCCTGACTAACCCGCCTTTTGCGATCGGATTATGATTTTTCCCAGAAAATAAATTAATTTTATTTTATTATTTTGTTTTAACCTAACGGCTCCTTAACAGTTGAGTACTATTCGAAACAGACCATGCCTGTTCAAGGCGACTGTTCAGTCGGACAGGACTGTTCGAGCAGCCATTCAGTCAGTTCCAGACGAAGGGATACACGCCTTTGCGAAGGCTGTCCAGTCCCTATAAATAAACTCGAAACTCTACTGGAAAATTCATTCCAAACTCGCTTACGAAAATCAAGCTTACTTCTAAAAACTGTTCGCGAAATCCTGTTCAAGTTCGCCGGTGATTTCTTCAGTGCACGACGAAGTCACGCTCTTCCGACGTATCCTGGGAGACAGTTCCATACGGGGAAATCCTCTTAAGGAAATTGTGCCTCGCACAAACTCAGAATTTCCTTATACTGCTAATTCGTTCGCATCGCATCCGCCGACTTAAACAACAATCTTAAGACAGATCCTTTGACGATGTCGAACAACGAAGACACATGAAGTCCAACCGTCACTGTAGCCACCGCTATACGTTCTGCGATTCCTGCAAGCCACATGGAGAACCAGAGAAGTTGCCGGGGTGGCTCAACGTTCAAGCGATGGCAACAGAAGATGTTATTCTACCTTACGACGATCTAGACAGGTTTCTACTGAACTTGAACCTATAATTCCCGAAGGCCAGGTTGATGTGGCAACCCAATCTGCCGTTGACGCATGGAAGCATGCAGATTTCCTATGCCGAACTATATCCTAAACGCGATTCATGACACCTTATACAATGTAAGTAGAAACTCTATAAATAATATAGTTGGGACCGGCCAAATTTATTAATTAAATAGTTATTAATTTATCGATAAATTAATATTTATTATTTATAGTGTATATACCTTTCAAACTTCTCAAACATCAAATAACCTTCAATCTCATATATCCTTAATGAACGTCAAATTAAGGATCAAACCATCAATCTCCCCAAGTCTATCATAATCATTATGGTGTTAATCTACATTTTAGTAATATTAATAAATATATCTTCTATATAATACACTATGAGGAAGATTTTATGGAATTATTAATTTAATTAATACGGGACTATAGAATTATCAAAAGTCTATTCTTATAATTTTAGAGAATTATTAATTTAGCACGTTATCCCGAGTCGGGACCGCCGGAAATATATATATTAACGAGTTTATTAATTATCGAGTATTAATTTATAGAGTTTCTACTGTATATTGTGGAGTAAAGACGGCTAAGGAATTGTGGGAGTAGCTGGATCGAAAGTATCAAACAGAGGACGCCGGCTCGAAGAAATTCGTTGTCGGACGATTCTCGACTATGTAATGGTCGACTCAAGACTATTATCAGTCAAGTGCAGGAAATTTAGTTAATCTTGCACGAGATCCATGCGGAGAAAATGATTTTAAGCGAATCTTTTCAAGTGGCAGCGATCATTGAAAAATTGCCTCTGGGATGGAAAGATTTTAAGAATTATCTCAAGCATAAAACGCAAAGAAATGTCGTTAGAAGACTTGATTGTCAGACTTCGAATAGAAGAAGACAATAAAGGGCAGAACGAAAGCTCTCAGGTCCGCTATTAATGTAATGGAGCATGGCCATGGACACAACTCTAAATTAAAGAAAGCGTTTCAAGTCAAAAAGAAGTTCGGGCTATACGGGGGAATCTCGAAACCCAAGTACAGTTCAAAGGTAATGCTTCAACTGTGACAAAATGGGTCACAAGTCATCCGAAGGAATGGTGGATTGACACCGGCGCTACAAGGCACATGTGCCGACTTCCTAGAAAGAAAACACGAAGCCAACCTGAAGAAAAGATATCACTCGAGATGTTGGAGAGATGAGTCTTGTGGCTGTAATTTCAGAAGTGAACATGGCTGAATCGAACCCGAAGGAATGGTGGATTGACACCGGCGTCTACAAGACACGTGTGCAAAAGCCGAAGCCATTTCTCGACCTTTGAACCCGTTCAAGGCGAAAGTATCTACATGGGCAACTCAGGCCGCAACTCAGCGCTGCTACCGTGGAGGGGAAAGGAGACATAATGCTGAAGATGACATCCGAAAAACAATGACGCTAAAAGATGTGCTATATGTGCCGGATATTCGCAAGAACCTCGTGTCAGGATTCTTGCTCAATAAGCACGGGTTTCGCATAGTGATAGAATCTGATAAAGTTATTTTATCTAAGTCAGGAATGTTCGTAGAAATGGTTATGCTACTGAAGGGTTGTTCAAATTGAATGTAATGACTGTCATCGATAATAAAAATAACAGTACTTGCTCGAATGTTCTAACCTATGGCATGGTAGACTAGCCACGTTAATTTAATTCGATACGTACGTCGATTAATTAACTAACCACATTCCTAATTCGAAATCAACTCGGAAATAATGCGAAATTTGCTTGAAGCTTAATTAACAAGGCCATCCTTCCCAACGGTAGAAAGGAGTACTGTACCGCTTGAGCTAATTCATAGTGACGTTTGTGATTTGAAAATACACAAACACGAGGCGGGAATAATTTTCATAACATTTATAGACGATAGCACGAAACATTGCTATGTGTATTTACTTAAAAGCAAGGATGAAGCATTAGAGAAATTTATTCTCTACAAAACCGAGGTTGAAAATCAACTCGGTAAGAAAATAAAACGACTAATGAGCGACCGAGGCGGTGAATATGGAGCGCCAATCGGTAACTTTTGTGCGGCGGAACACGGTATTATCCATGAGGTATACCGCTCCTTATTCACCTCAGTCAAATGGGGTTGCCGAACGGAAAAATCGCACTCTTAAAGAAATGATTAATTCAATGTTGTTAAGCTCGGGATTACCGGACAATATGTGGGGCGAAGCAATTTTATCGAGTAATTACCTGTTAAATAGAATACCTCGAAAGAAACAAACCAAAAACCCATATGAATTAGTGGATGGAAAACGCCATCCTATAAACATTTGCGAAGGTGGGGGTGTCTCGCCAAGGTAGTCGTACTGACGCTACCTAAGGTAGTAAATATCGGTCCTAAAACGGTAGACTGTATTTTATAGGGTATGCGCACAATAGCACGGCATACCGGTTTCTTGTATATGATTCAAAAATTCCAGAAATACACAAGAACTCAACAATGGGATCAAGAAATGCATGTTCTTTGAAAATATATGTCCGTACAAATCTAAAGATGGGTCCAGTTCATCTAAACGGACGAACGAAGAAATTGAGGATCCTAGCACGGTTCTCGATTTTTGAACCAAGGCGTAGTAAACGAGCGAGGATAGAAAACGTTTGGTGGACGTCTTGTTACCTACTTGCTCGAAAAGGAACCACTAACTTACAAAGAAGCAGTGAGCTCCTCTAAAGGACCTTTATGGAAAGAAGCCATTAAAAGTGAAATTGATTCTATTTTGCAGAATCATAGATCTTTGGTAGCTAGTAGATCTCCCAGAAGGATGCAAGCGATTAGGATCTAAATTGATCTTTAAAAGAAAAACGAAACCAGATGGTTCGATCGAAAAATATAAGGCCAGACTTGTTATCAAAGGATACAACCAACGTGAAAGCCTAGATTATTGATACTTATTCTCCTGTAACGAGGATAAATTCGATAAGAATGATACTTGCTATTGCATCATTAAGAAATTTGGAAGTACATCATGATGTCAAGACAGCTTTCTTAAA